>ML787113.1:102526-133319 GCA_009831015.1 Picea engelmannii
CATGCATAATGGATCTAGTTTTGTTTTCCTTTTCCAAGTAGGTGCTATAGACGACCATTATGTCCCTGACGAACACTTGTCCAGTTTCGCGGCTATTGAAGCCCTCTATTGATAGTATTTTGGGTGTTACAAGTTTAGACCTGGTAACATTTTTTGTACAGGAAAAGTAATGTGAATGGTATTCTGCATTATTTTTTTGTTTTCTCTTTTCCTAGCATAAATTTACAAGTAGACACACAATTTGGATGAAGTATGGAGCCAGAGTTTTGCAACCAGACCTCTTAGTCTGCGAAACTTGCGTTATGTTCGGCGTCTCGCTTGTGCTTGTTGATACTTCTTGTGAACTGCAAAATATGTGTTGTAGATGACATCGACATATTCACCATGGCATAAATGAATAAATAGTTGAGGATATTTTTTTGGTAAACATATGAGTAATAGAATGTATGCATCTTTACCTTCGGCCTTGTCAGTATGTTGATGTTTGCGATGATTGACTGTTCATGGCCATGTCACTAGTCCAACTTTTTCTGATGCAAGCATGTGTAGATGATCATCAGAAGGAATAAATAATCATATGCATTGTATATTGTCCATAATTGTTTTGAATGTCACATACATGATCGAAGGAGATGGAATAAGAAATAGGGTGTCAAGGGATACTCAGGAAACATGAGGACCCGACGGTCAAATTGTATGCCTTGGATTTTTCGACTGCAAAAATGTGTAAAAGTAAATAGGGCGTGATGGGGAGGTATGATGGCCATTCTATATATCGTGGAACCTCTGAAGCCAGAGGCGCAATCTTGAACCCACCAGCCCGGGATCCCTTGATCGAAAAAGTGGCTAAGTATGGAATGAGGTAGAAGCATGACTATAAATGTGAACCCGTGAGTCCACCAACCTTCACACCTAGACATTTTTAGAAAGACGACTAAGCAAAGCAACCAGAAAGAAAAAGTATACAAGAAAAGTTAAGTATAGAAGAGGGGAAAAAAAGGGGGATAATAGAAAGTGGAAAAATTAGAAATGGGGAGGGCAATGTTTGGAAGCGGGAAGTCTCAACAAAGGCCCATTGTTGCCAAATCATTGTTTTCTAGTCCAATATTATATGCACCCACCTGTTTTGTATGTTTGATTTACTAGCACAATTGGCATACCTTTTCAAAGATTGTACTATAGCCCCCTCTATTATGGAATATAATAACTCATCTTCGTGTCCAACCAATCTGTTTATTTCAATGTAGCAACGCCGAACATACAGTGGACATGAAGGTAAGTTAGTATGTAGAAAGACATGTAAAAGAAATACAATTCTATTTATTTCAATGTAGTAGCAAAGAGAATACAATTCACATGAGAATAAATTACTATGTAGAAAGATACGTAGTATATACATACAGTAAAATAGGTGCAAAGCAGTAGAACAAGTAGAACAAATACACAGACAATAAATGAAATATTAAACACTGGAATATGAAATAAGAGTAGAGGTATGCACCTATGTAACTCCTCTACATTTGCAGCAAAGATTCCATCGTCCTCTCCATCCACTCGGTTTGTTTAAATGTAGCAATGCAAGAAAAATACAAAGGACATGAAGGAAGTTAGTATGTAGAAAGACATGTAAAAAAAAAATAAAGTTCGATTTTTTTCAATGTAGCGGCACTAGAAATACAAAGGACACGAAGATAAATTATTATGTAGGAAGGTATGAAATATATACATACAATAAATTAGGTGAACACATATACAGAAAATAGAAGAAATACAAAACAACGGAATATGAAATAACAGTACAAGCATGTACCTTTGTATCTCCTCTTCCACCGCTGTAGTTAAGACTCCTTCATTTTCTCTAGCTATTTTTTTTGTTTGAATGTGGGAACGCACAAATACAGTGAACATGAATGGAAGCTGGTATGCAGAGGAGAACAAGTAATATCTACATAAACTAATTGAGAATCAATGAATAGAATAAATGATCATTAGAAACATGAACCTTTGCTTTTCTCCATCCATGGTTGTAATTATATAGAGTTTTTCCCGCCCAAAATGTATTACATGTCAAAACGTATTAAGAAATTGCATGTCCATAGTTAAATGATTTTGGTTTTCTGTAGCAAAGTATCCATATATGCTTCGAGACATGGAAATACAATTTTGCAGTATCCTTGGTGTACACCTCATATTTCAAGTACAAGACAATTTTTATCGTGGTCACACCAGTCTGTGTAGATGATAAAGAGGTTTTATTGTGATATGGGCACATTTCACCATATATGGTTAATAAGTGTGCTTTTCACATGTTTGATCTTAACAAAAAGATAGTGGACATTGTAATTGCACATGTAGTTGTCCAATCATTTCTTATTTCACTATTTTCTTTCATGTCAACATTGAAGCATCCTAGAATGATAATGGTTTCATCCAAATCTAAATGGTGTGATGCATTTCAGAACACATTGATTGTGCTAGCAATGTTTCACGCCAAACAACATAGAAACTGAATACTGCAATTTGCAATCCACGGAAAACCACTCTTGGTAGAATCATCTCAGTATCCTTTTCTTCTACAAGAACATTTTAAAAATACATATAGGTATGGTCCATAACTAGGAAAAACAATTGGAGAAAAATTTAACACCATGACAGGCAAGCATGAAACAGGTGCCAGATCTTGACTTCACCGGACATGAAAAACAACAGAACCACACGTCCACTCGTGGGTGTAGGACTTGAAAACCGCAAAGTGAAAAAAAAACAACAACTCCAACTGTCACCGCAGGACCCCAACCCTGTAAAGTCGAAGTAAACAAAAGAAAACAACAAGCAAGAAAGAACAAGACCAACTGCATCCCTAGGACCTCAAACTCATAAACTTGAGCCAAACAATAACAAGCAGCAAACAACGAACCAACAAACAAACAACAACCATTGAACCAGTAAACAACATATGTATCTCCAACGATTACCAAACTGCAGCCCAAGCAAAAAAGGAACTGGAAACATATGACGAGCATGCCATTAGATATAATCAAACATTCTTACTTGCAAACTACAAACAGTGAACAACAAATAACGAATAGAAAATGAAATTATGGCATCGAAACTTACTCTGAAACGATGAACGACATAAGCATAGCTTGAATTGTGGGTGCAACACGTGGACCCCGCAAAGTAAAAAAAAACAGATCCAACTGCGAATGCAGGACCCCAACCCTGCAAAGTTTAAGTAAACAAAAGCAAGCAACAAGCACCAATAGGTCCAACCGCAGGCACAGGTCCCCAACCTTGCAAAGTTGAACAAAACAACAACAAGAAGCAACTAACGAACCAGGGAACAAGAAGAACCCATCGAACCAGTAAACAATGTATCTATCTTCAACGATGACCAAATTTCATTCCAAGCACAGAAGAAGTATGAAACATACAATGCCTATTCAACTAGCGGTGGACAACAATATTGTCCAAATTCACTGCAACATTGTATGAAAAAAATCGAGGAAAAATGTACTCTGAGAAGCCTATTTAAGTGAACATTTAAGGTTGTCAGGTTGTTTAAGGGCCTCGCAGTATGAAAACATTTAATTTTTCATGCCTGTTTCAAGACCTCACATTATGTAAACATTTAAGTTGTCAGGCGTATTCAAGAACCTCAAAAAAAGTGTCAATGCTCTAAATGTTCAGTATGTAAACATTTCAATACAAATACAAAGGAATAATAATAATAATAATAATAATAATAAAAGGACATATTAATATACGATCTCTATAGTCCCTCTACGCCTTCGGCAGGGACTAATAATAAAAAAACATTAAAAACCAACGCCCATGCTCAAAACTTTCGGTATGTAAACATTTCAGTAAAAATGTAATAAAAAATAAAATGGAGCGTCTAAGATCAAAACTTTGGATATCTACACATTTATAACATTGGGAATAGAAAAGCTGTCAATAAGACCTCTAATATATTCTCCAATGAGACGATGACATATAAGTTTTTTTATTATTATTTAAAAAATAATGTTTTTACTTCTATAATACGAACAATACTGATGATGCGAAAATTTATAGCCAAAGGACATATTAATATAAAGTAAACGAATGATCAATCACTATAGTCCCTCTGCGCCTTCGACAAGGACTAATAAGGAAATATAATTTGTCCATAACGCTCCATCAATAAAACATGAAAAAAACTAGTATTAAGATGAGCAACAACCTAATTTCACAACTTCAATAAGGAAAATAAAGAAGTCAATTGTCCAATAGAAAGGAATATAGAATTTAAGTAGACATAAAGCATAACTCTGTTTGACATATTTCTAATTATATCCATCCCCTGTTTCCAGCACCAACGTCCAGGAACTAACCCCCAAATCCAAACCGACTTTAGAGAGAATATGCATCTTTAGTACTTTTCTTTATAAACATGACATAAGGATATGGAGTTAAAAGTATTCTTAAATAGCATAACTTCCTCATAAATGTTTCTCAATAACATATTTAACATTCTATAATCCCCTTAGGTTATCACCATAGAATCACCAAAAACTTAAAGATGACGGATTCATTTTTCTATAACATGCACTAATAATAATTGTAAAGTAAACAACTCATTAAAATTATTGGTTCCTCCTCATATCCTAACCTTAAATATGAAAAATATGAAAAATGATTGTCATTTGTGTATAAAATCCCTCCATCTTCATATGGGTCAACCTCCAAATCTATAAAAAAAAATCACTAAAGGAGAGACTTGTTTATGGAGATTGGGATAATTTGTCTATCTACAAGGTAGACAACTTAAGACTTAAAGCTTCCAAAAATAATCTTCTCTAATTTGTACAGTGGAAGGGAGGGATGGATTTCCGTTCAAATGCACCTACATTCCTTCCAAACCAAACACCCTAAACATTATGACAAGGTAGACAACTTAAGTTCCTTCCAAACCAAACACCCTAAACATTATGACAAGGTAGACAACTTAATACTTGAAGCTTCCAAAAATAATCTTCTCTAATTTGTGCATTGAAAGGGAGGGATGGATTTCCATTCAAATGCACATACATTCCTTCCAAACCAAGTACCCTAAACATTATGAAAAGGAGGGGTTTGTATTCTTTTTGTTTAGTCTTTGAGAACTAATTTTTGAGATAATATATTATTTGTCTCATTTCCACTCCTCTTTGAGTCATAAACATTTCCATATCAACTCATAACAACTTTGCATGTACTCACAATAAATTAATATATAACTTATTTTTATGTTTTCCTGATATAGCACACACCTACTTGGACCATGATATTTCTTTTTAGTAGCACATTCTAGGKTAATGAATTAATCATAACAKCCAACCACATTAAAATTTTGGTTTTCATGGGAGACATGATCTTCTAAAGTAGTTTCCATCACCATTGGATGTTTTTAGATCTCTCATGGACAAACAATGCTTTGTATCCTAATTTGGAAAAGTAGAAACCTAAAGTAGAATCTCTTATCGAGACTATAGAATCTTCTTCCTCCTTTATTCAAACATGAATTCTCTTCAGCCTAGAAACATAGTCATCAAATTATGCTCCAATATTTCCTTCTAGCCTTAGAAAATATGCACTTTTCCATTCTTAGGCCCAAATAGTAGTCATTTCATGAAGTGAATGATATGGATTTATGAGAAAAATGAAATGAATAACAAATTGAATACAATAACACGGAGATACAAAGAACAACAACAAATATCCAGTGAACAATAACTTCTATTGAATAAAGAAAATAGGATGAAACTGTAAAATTGCAGAACTGAAATTCACAACTTGCTCGAATGATGGTAGCTATCTATGAGAAGAGATGTGGTTGATGCGTGCATCCATATGAGAAGAATGATTACAATGAGGCTCTAGAGGAATTTTTAACATTACTCATGAATGCTAAAACCCTAGACATCCAAAAACCTAACCCTAGGAGATGAAATGCCAAAAGTTATGTGGGCCCCGATGAGTAAGTTGGTACCTCAACTTCTTGGGGTTTTAACTTTTGCATACGACCTTTGTTTTAGGTGTGTGATAGCCCATTGGAAAAGTATTTTTGAGAACTACACATTATGCCATCAAAATTTGACTTTGTTTATATCTTGACTATATAAATCCAAAATAACATTGTTTAGGGCCCAAAAATGGCCCTGGAAGTACAAAAAAATGTACTGACATGAAAAATTCTGAAATAAGACAGTTGGGATAGGTGGGAGGCCACCAATATCCATTTGGATTTCGTGTACAACTTCAATATAGCCCTGGAAGTGTAGAACCTACGATTACAAAGAAATGTCATCATTACAAAGAAACGTGATGAACTAAAACTGTCAAGAGGAGATAGTTGGAATAGGTGGGTGGCCACCAATATCCACCTGGATCAATCCTCCCCCCTTATGAAGCAATGATCTCCATTTCATTGAGTTCCCCCAACATGTGAGGAAATTTCTGTTGAATTTGGCCCTGGGTGAGCCACTTGCCTTGGTGCAGGAGTTTCCCTGCCTTGACAAACCGATAAAGTTGGATCCTCTGTTGATGGGTGCCCTTAACCTGTGTGTCCATTATCTGATCAGTGGATGCATGTTCCATGCAGTTAGGGTTGAGTTTTGTTGGTGTCAATTGTTCTTCGATCTCCTAGGTGTCCAATAATGGAGGAAACTATGGCTGAAGGAGGTCCACATTGAGAATTGGGTGCAAGCCAAGGAAGGGGAGAGTGTTGAGCTCAAAATCATTGTCACCCACAACCTTGGTGATAGTGTAAGGCCCACAAAGAAGTGGACAAAGCTTCCCATGGGGACCTATAACGATCTATTTCTACAAATGTAACCAGACCTTGTCTACCACCTGAAATTTGTGCAGTACCCATTGTTGATCATGGTGTTGCTTGTACTTAGCATTGGCTTTCTGCAAAATCTCATGGACCTATTGGAAAATGTGTTGAATCTTCTCAATGAATCTAGTGGCTTTATCGTCCTCAGACTGAACATGGGAATATTTTTCTTGTGTGGTTGCAAGAGGTAGTGTAACATCAATGGGACCCAAGGGTTGGAATCCCAACCCCACCTGAAATGGGTTATGTCCGATGGAGATATGGAGATCCCTTTTGTAGTTGTTTTGAACAGAGGGAGGACTCTCATCCCATGTATGCAGACAGTTGGAGTTATACATGCGCAGGATGTGCACAATCATCTGATTGACGATCTCTGTTTGGTCATCAATTTGAGGGTGGAAGGAAGTGGATTTCATGAGCTTGGCATCCAACAGTGACCAAAGACTCAACCAAAATGTGTTGAGGAACCTGTAGTCCTGATCTAAGATGATGGTTTGTGCTATCCCAAAATGGGCCCACACTCGTTCGAAGAAGATCTTGGAAGTATTTGCCATTGTGATTCTCTTCTTGTAGGTTGTAAGAATGGCCATCTTTGAAAACCGATCAACCAACACAAATACGCAAGCATTTCCTTACTTGGTGGACGGAAGGTCATGCATGTAATCCATCGAAATGGATTCCCAAGGACTCTCGGAAGTTGGAAGAGAGGTGCATAAGTCTTGCTTCTCGATAGTGGGCTTGGAAATGGAATAGGCAGTGCAAGATCTTATATACTTGTTGATGTCCTATCGAAGTTTTGGCCAACAACAATGTTTCTGTAGAACAACCAAATTTTTCTCCACACCAAAATGTGTTGCCATCCGATTGTAGTGAGCCTCCCAAATCATCTTTGCACGCTCACTTTTGGGAACACATAGGTGGCCCAGATGGCACAACAGTCCATCCTGAATGTGAAAATCGGTGACATGCGCACCTATACCCAAGAGATGATAAGTGGTGGTGAATTTAGGATATTGCTTATAAAGTTGGGGCCACTCAGATGCCTCATGCCCACAGGAATGGAGCACGGTGGTGATTGCAACAACGGTAGGTTGACTGTAGCAGTCAACGACATGATTTGTTCTCCGTGTCTTATACTTTATGTTGAGATGGAACTGTTGCAGGTATGTGCACCACTTTTAATGGCATACATTATGCAACTTCCCCTGTATCGGTATGAACTACAAAGGCTTGTGATCAGTGTGGATGATTGTCTCCTTTACCAGAATGTCATGTTTCCATTGACAACAAGCTTTCACAATGGAATACATTTCCTTGTCATAGGTGGGGTATTTTGGGACGGTATATGAGAGTGTCTCACTATGGTATGATATTAGATGATTGTGTTGAGTGAGAACTGCACCTACAACATAGTCGGATGCATCAATATCAATCTCAAATGGTTGTTGCAGATCGTGTAAGGAGAGTACTGGATATGCGCACAAGAAATTATTCAAATCATCAAATTCTCGTTGTTGTGCCTTAACCCATGTGAACTTTTCCTTTCCACTGCCCTTGGTCACTTGGCTAAGGGCCCATGCAATATGGGAGAATCCCAACACGAACCCTCAGTAGAAGTTGGGAAGTCCCAAGAAGCTCCGAAGCTCGGTTAGTATGGTTGGGACTGGCCAGTCATGAATAACTTGGATCTTAGCTGGATCCACATGTAGCCCATTCTCATCTACAATTTAGCCCAAGTATTGGACCTTGTTCATGCCAAAGGAGCATTTTTCCAAGTTGGCATATATCTTGTGCTACCGTAGAGTGCTCAAAACTTTTTGAATATGTTGCATGTGTTCCTCCCAAGTTCTATTGAAGATGCGGGTGTCATCCATATATACCACCATAAAAGAGTTGGTGAAGGGTCTCAATACATCATCCATCAACCTCATGAAAGTTGTTGGTGCAATTTTTAAGCCAAAGGGCATGACCATCCATTCGAAGAGACCTTATTTAGAGTTGAAAGTTGTCTTCCATACATCAATCGATTTGATGGGAACCTAATGGTAGCTAGAGTTTAGGTCAATATTTTTTAATAGATTTTCCCCCTTGAGTTGTTCAAGAAGGTCATCAATACGGGGAATTTGGCATCGGTTCCTGAATATGATTTTTTTTAATTCTTTGTAATCAATGTCGAGTCGTCAGGTCTCATATTTCTTCTACACCAGTACAATCGTTCTTTTGCAAGGGGAGGATTTGGGTCTGATGTGCCCCTTTTGAAGAAGCTCTTGGATATGATGTTTGATTTCATCATTTTCGATCAACGAGTGATGATAGACTAGTCCATTAGGTAGAGGTGCACCGGGGGTTAGATAAATTGGATGCTTGACTTGGCCGGGTGTCGGTACCCTGGTGGGTGAGGAGAAGATATCTTTGTACTATTCCATGATCTCATCCACTTGCTTCTACTGAAAAGAGAGGTTTTATGTAGAGGTCACGGATGTGGCGGAGACCTTCTTCTTATTATGAGCATGGATCACAAAGAATATGAACTTTCAATTCTATGAAATGACCTTATTGCATTGCTTAAAAGAGATTAAAGAAATAGTGGTAGGCGACACTACCTTTGGTATCTTGTACAATTGTCTACCCAAATTAATAATAACATTGTGGGGTCTAGACTCATACCTAGCATGTCATTTTCAAAAATATGCTTGGCCTAAAAGAACATCACAAACTCCAAGGGAGGAAATATAACACAATACCTCATCTTTGAAGGGCTTAATGTCATATGGCAGACAACACTATTGGTTGACGTGAAGATCTCTTATTTGGAAAAGCCAGCTGATGTTGTAGGGTTGCAGGTACAGTGTCATCAGCAGGTCCAACCGCTTAACAACCTCTACTAAGATCGGTTTCTTCTGACTACCACTATTGACAATGAAATGAAGTGGATCCCCCATTACCCACATCTGTGAGTGAAATATGAGTTCCCCTTCCTTTGGTTCTTCTGGTTCGCTTGGCTGGACTTTGGTGGTAGTGACAGTGGTGTTGGTTTCGGTATCGATAATTTATTTCCCTCCTTATGGATTTGATTCAGAGTCAGAATCTGCCTTTGACTCGAAATCTTTCATCTCGGCCACCAGTGAATTCTTGGAGCGACATTATTCGGTGTTGTGCCAAGGGCTTTTATGGTATTCACACCACTTTCATGCGTCCTTCGACTTCTCATTACCCTTTTTGGGATATGGCTTGGATGGGTTTTCCTGAGAGTGGCCATATTTGGTCTATCCCTTATGTTCTGGGTTGGGGCCGCCTTTTCCTTGCTTCGGCTGTGAGGAGTTTTCAGATCCAAATTCTCGCCTCATCTGCTTAAATTTTTGCTCGATCTTGACATCATATCTATAAGCCCCACCTAATGATGCGATGTCCAGAAAATCCATTTCTGGTTGAATGTATCTATGTAGACAAGCGTGTTATTTGAGCACCAGATTTCATTTGGAGTCTTTGATGCCCAATTTGGTGTGCAGGGTATGGAAAATATTGGTGAAATCTAGTACTTTCTAGTCTCTTTCTTAATGCAGTGTGGTCCATCTTGTGTATTGGTCCTTGTAGCTTCCAACAGGATAGTATTGTTCTTTAATGGCATCCCTGAAGGAATCCCATGTGGGGGCGACAACAAATATTGCAGATTCCTATGTGGTCCTTTTCTCAGAGTAAGTATCCCACCAATCCTTAATATGGGGGATGACCTTAAGGATTGCAAAAATATTATTTTCCCTATCGAAAAAATTGTGGTCTGAAAAATACCCTTCGAGCAGATTCAACCATTTATCTATAGAATCTGCATCTATCAGTCCTTCAAATAATAGAATATCAAAATTTACTTGTACCTTGAAGGAGGTTACATGGACACTTGATGAGGATGCGTCTCTTGTGGTCAGTCATCAAAGGATCTATGCAAAGTTGTCCATCATTTCATTCCTTTGTCGCACAAGGGCTTCCTTGAGAAACAGATTAATAGGATCTCTTTCTCCATGATATTTCTTCTCGTCCCCCATGATTTTTTTTCTATCTTTGCACGATCGATCTTGCAAAGGCTCGACTAGTTTGAGTCCCAACTTCTTATACACAGATCTTGTCAGGGACGTGCACGAAGAAAAACAAATGAAGAGAAGGTCGCTCTGATACCACTGATCCGTATTTTTGAGAAGAATGAAATCAATAATAGATTGAATAAAATAACATGGAGATATGAAGAACAACAACATATATCTAGTGAAAAATGACTTCTATTGAATAAAGAAAATAGGTTGAAACTGTAAAACTACAAAACTAAAAATAACTTGCTCAAATGGTGGTATCTATCTCTGAGAAGAGATGTGGCTGCTACGCACATCCATCTAAGAATATGATTACAATGAGGCTCCAGAGCCCTTTTTAAAATTACTCATGAATACCAAAACCCTAGACATCCAAAAACCTAACCCTAGGAGATGAAACGCCAAAAGTTATGTGGGCCCCGATGGGTAAGTTGGTACCTCAACTTCCCAGGGTTGTAACTTTTGCATACAACGTTCGTTTTAGGCGTGTGATATCCCATTAGAAATGTATTTTCGAAAAATATACATTATTCCATCAAACTTTGACTATGTCTACAGTTTTACTATCGCAAGCCAAAAAATATTGTTTAGAGACCCAAAACGGCCCTGGAAGTATAGAAACATGTACTGACATGAAAAATTCCAAAATAAGCCAGTTGGAATAGGTGGGAGGTCACCAATATCCACCTAGATGTTGTGTAGGGATTCAGGATAGCCCCAGAAGTGCATAACCCACAATTACAAAGAAATTACATCATTACAGAGAAATATGTTGAACTAAAACTGTCAAGAAGAGGCAATTGGAATAGGTGGGTGGCCACCAATATCCACCTCGATCAACAAATATGATATATTTCTTGTAACCTAAAAACATTCCCACAACCAACCCATTGGTCATCTCCAATTCTCACCCTCTCTCCATTCTCTAACTTCCAATGATCCAGAATTGGATCCAGGAGGCTTCCAGGCTTAGAAAAGGCTCAAAAATGAAAGTTCTCGGAATCAGCCGAAACCAATTCCATTGCGACCAGTTCGTCGCACTGATTCCGGCCATATATTTACTTTCTCAAACAGAAACCGTATGCGAGAGTTATCACACTATGGTCGTTTTCCCAAACAGCTAAAAAGTCAACAGGTCAACTGGAAAAAGTTGATGATGATGTTAGCATGATGTTTGGCTAACATCAACAAAGTGACATGTGGAAGCACAGGCAGCAGGGTGACTGGGCAATGATAGGTACCAATGCAACATTGACAAGTGGTAGTTAAGAACCAATGAAAGGGTTTCACATGGCCCAAACATGGGCTACCACGTGGCACCCCATCACTAGTTTGAATGGCAAAATATTTTGGAGTTCATGGGGTTCGACCCCTGGACCTATTGGGCAAGAAAACCCTTGATTAATGACCAAATTCCAATGCACCAACACAATTATTGTTATTGTAAATCCCATTTTATTATTATTAAAGTGTATTGTATAAGTGTTGGGGCGAAAGGGGGGCTGGGGCTTAGTCCCAACCCACGTTTTTTGTTGGCACATGTGACCACAAGGGATAGGGGCGTGGGTGCCATGTACACAACCATATGCGCGCATTTTTTATGGCACTTCCACCATGTAACACGGGGCTGGAACCACGGGCTCGACACATGGGAAGGGGCGTGGTCTCATTGCATTGCACCATATGCCCACAAATCAAAGAGCTAGCGTGATCTTGGGGCCATCGCTTGGCCATATTCAAGTGCATATGACCCGAATAGGGGGGCACACACATGATTTGGGGGATTAAGCCCATATTTTTATACAGAGTGGGTTTTATACTATGCTTTTGGGATTTTTTAATTGATTTTGGCCTGTTATTAGTGGATTTTGCCCATTTTTGAGGGATATTGGGCATTTTTGGAGGCCAAATTTTGGGAGGAAGTTGGGGACGGATAACTAACTTCATATATATATAAAGAAAGCCTGTTTGAGGCCATGGGGGACAATCATATCAGAGTTATGATGAAGAAAAGCCAAGCCAAAGCCATTTTTATGCAGGGAAGCTGTTGAGGAGCAAACGCTTGCGGACCATTTCTGGGAGCTACACTTAGTCTTTTTCAGTGCTGTCAGTTGTGTTGGATTTTTAAGGTCGATAAGAAAACAGTGAGACCAATATGAGATCAATTTTATGTACTTTTGTTGTACTTTGCAAGCATTGAAGAATTAATAAAGAAGCCTTCCCCACTAAGACAAAGGCTCAGAGACGTAGGCAATTTTGTGTTGAACTCCGTTATCACTTCTCTTGTTATGGTTTGATTTTATTATTGCTTCAGTTCATATCTGTATATGACTTTATGGCTGTGATATAATTCTCTTATCTTCATCCTCTTTCATTAGCTTCTTAAATGGTTAATAAATGCATGCAAAAATAACTCAACCACAATCATTAAAAGATATTTTCGAATCATCCAACCAAGCTAGCCAACTACCAAGCAATGGGAATGAGTCGTGGTATTCCAATGGAATAGTTTGTCATGACAAATCTTATTTCACTGATAGGCACTCTACAATCCACTATGGAGTAGATGTTCATGTAACATAACGCATTAAAATAATAATAAAAAATAACAAAAAATTATGTAGCCTCCCTTATATATATATATAAATTTAAAATAATAAAAAAAATATATCTCTACTCCATTATATACACACACACTAAAGCCCAGAGATGTTCATGTAATGTAATGCAGGTAAAATCATGAAGATGGGTAACACTTTTGCTAGTTTTATGAGAATTTTTTTTTTTAACAGGTTCTTCAACTTCTTGTAAACAAAAGTATTTTTTTTATTTTAAATTTTACTTTACTGTAAAAAGAAAAACTTGTGAAGAATTTTGTTAGCTTTCTACTGACTATTTTCAAAAAAAAATTATTGATATTTGATATATATATTTATTTTTTTTTCAATTTGGAAATTGTTTGACAGTATGTTTCTTAAAAATGAAGGGAAAGATAATGAGTTATACCACTCCCCCCAAACAATGTATCCATTATTAAACTTTTTTTTTTGACAAATGAAATGTACCGCAACAATCTACAAAGGCTCTATTTTGTGATATCTAAGTAGTATATATCTAAAATATATTATTGTGATATCTGATATATTTTCCTAAAGGAAAAATAATAATGGAAAAGCATAGCTACTAATTTTGTTTGAATTGAATAACCTAAGTGTTTTGTTGTAGATACTAGAGGTATTGATGGTTGGTGAGGCTACGTGATTAGTGAGGCTACATGATTAGGAGGTCAACCAAGAAGTTGGAAAATGTGTATATGTACACTATCAGTTCTTGTAGCATGTTCACTACAACTTTGATTTAATGCATCTTCATCTTGAGCCTACATAATGTTGCATGAACTTCAATTTCCTAGTACTTCCAATAATAGACATAGGCTTGGATTCTCTAAAGCTCAATAAAAGGGACATATTGTGATGGGGCCATGAAAGAGAGGTGTGTTGTGTTTTCCATCATCAATTGGACTGCTTCAGTGGATAAGGAGTGGGCAATTTTTTCACTTCTCTCACTTCATCTAGTTGTTTAACAAAGATATGTAAGGTTTGCTTAAACCCTCTATTGGAAGCACAAGGAGTCCATGTTACTACTAGGATATATGCACATGGTGTTGACCAAAGTTTTAGTGTGGAAATAAATACTAGGAGGCCAAGTACAAGAGTGAAGGAAAATAATCTTCCAAATGAGATGAGGCCAAATGGATTACTAGAAATCAAAGGGAAAGAATGCAAGTAGAGCAATTTTGTTAAGTTCCAGAAGAAGGACCAATAACCAACCATCAAGCAATTCAATCCTAGGGCATAGGTATCTTGCCCTATTCTGATGAGAGTTACGAGATATGATCTACTAAAACATATATAATATGGAAATGGTAAATACCCTCACTCATGCCTTCTAGGGGAATGGATGTGACATTGAGCTCGAAGCGGGGAATAGGATATTTGCATGCACTTACATGTATGAGTAGGGTGGCAAGGGATATCTCCTTAAATGCCCCTCCCCATTCATTAAATTTTCAGGAAAAATTATGGTGGGGAAGAGGGGAGGCTTATGGTATTTACACCCAAGATCCCATAGTTATATAAAATCGATTCATGGAATATGTTTGTGGAAAATGGAGGTCCCCTCCCTATCACATTCTTTGAAGTTCCTTCCACCATTGAGACCCCTTTGTTCTCCCTCTCATATTCCATGGAGTTATTTTCTCAGTTACATGGTGGAGATGGAGCAATTYAAATTGGTTCATAAWTTTTTTTATATCAACATAGGAAWTTGACCAATGTCAAATAGCCATTTCCCCCTTTTCTACTCAAAGCATTAATTATTAGGAATGGATCTAGTATTAATGTTATGTTTTCCCTTGTTATATTGTTGAGCAGTTTTAATTSTTGAAACACAACAAAATATTCAACTTTGTTGTTTGTGGCTTCACCAATTCCCATGAAAAGTATGTTTCATTATGTTCTCTGAGATCAAATATGACTCCCCCTTTGTTTCCCCATGATTCCATTTTGACACTCCATCAAAAAATGAAATGAAATGCAATCTTTCTGATATTGAGGTGTTGAAATCTTCTTTCTCCGACTAAAGTTGCCAAGTAGTGGTATCCAAGGTTCATTGAACTGTCATTATTGGGGCTATTTTTAGTAGGTTTTGAAGACATTTTTATATAGGAATTGAATCGGTGCAACTTATTTTTATCCCGACCTCTCAATTTTTTTCCTCTATAAGTCCATGAGCCAATGTTTCTATCTATAGAAGTGATCATGTTTCAACCTTGAATATGTCATTGATATGGGCTAACCATATTTTCTAGGAGATAAAATTTAGGAGGTTCAACCATACCAAACTAGTAACATCTTTCTCATCAAGTCTTATGAGTAATGCTTCCTCCATGACACAAAATTTTTCCACCAATTCACTAGAGGGTGATAGATTATATGGAGTTCCCTGGTGGCTTGGTTCTAGGCTTGAAGATTAATTGGGCACTCTATAAATAGATGTTGAGTATCTTTTTCTATGTTTTTACAAAAGGGGAAATGAGAAGTCCTAATGAATTCGCTCTTCTCAAATTTGTTCATTATGAGTAAATTATTATGCATTTGTATACAATAGAATATTTTGACCTCTGGCAAAACATCTCCTTACTATACTTATTGCCAAATTTTGGATATTTGGGGAGGTTCTTACTAGTCAAGTAACTCTTACTATCCTTATTTGATAGAGTAGTCCTCTCCATTTCACCTCTAGACCCGTTCATCTTCATCCATGGCATTGGAATGGTTAGCACCTTTGAGATCCTAATAAGGGGTCTCCATTAGTTTAATAAGTGTCAACAAAGAACTTAGTCTCTTCTAGTGCTTCTAGTTTCAATCTTTCAATTAATCCCAAGTAGAGAGGTAATCCCAAGTAGAGAGGCAGTGGATAGTTTTGATTCCTTGACTATGTAATCAAGGTTGTATATTGGCTAGCTATGCTTGTTGTGGCAAGGGAGGTTTACCCATGATTATTTGATCCCAAATGATAATATTGTTCCCTTTTCCAAGATTCCATAATAAAAATTGTGTGATTAAAGGATCCATCTTCTTATGATATGCATGATCATAGAACTGAGATTTTCCATCAAAGGAAAGTCAAGACTGTGTTTCCTTGGGGTGGCTTGTAAATATTTAACTTTGACATGCTCCTTTCACTAGTATGTTTTTCCTTGCAATATCCTATACATGACTTCATTAAGGTGGGATCACATAGTGCCAATACTCCATTTGTAAAAAGGTAGGTGTACCGATTGCAAATTTTTCTAAATGATACTTTTTGTCCCATCCCAATTTTTTACCATAAAAACACTTTAATTAATTTTAAAATGTATGAAGTGCCCCTTAAATCTCATTGCAATGTGCAATGAAGTGCCCCTAAAATTTAGTGCTATAAACTTTTATTCCATTGACTATGAAAATTCTAAAGTGCTCCTTATCAATAATTTATCATATAGAAATTTGGTGCGACAGACAACTTTTACTCCATTGACTATGAAAATTCAGGAGTTTCTCCTCCAGCATGGAAGATTCCAGTGCCCTTCAAAATGCTTCTACCATTAGAATATAAAGAGATGAGGAAGTGTACATCATTCATAGATACGTTTAGAGTGGTCAAAGAATTTATTAGGTCTCCCATTCACTAGTGGTGTGATTCATGGCCCTCTAATGTAATGTAGGCCTTTTATTATTGTAGTTTTAATTATTTTATTTTATTTATTAATATTTTTATTATTTTTATTTTAATTATTTTATTTTATTTATTATTATTTTTTAAATCATGTATGATTTTAATTTAAAATTAAAAAAAATATTTACACTTTAATAGTTGTAACATGTGTATTCTCCATCTCTTTCTTTTTTTTTTAATGAAATCATTTTGAAGTCAAAATTTTTTATTTTTTTTTTAAATAAATAGATTAATATTTATAAACATGTTTTTTAATTAAAAAATTTGAAAATTTTACTATATAATTTAATTTTAACTTTTGTTTAATTTTAACTTTTATATAGTTTTTTTTTCCTTATTTTGAAAGCATTTCAATATATAAAATAAAAATGAATCGTCACCAATATCAGAGTGAAACAATTCAAGATTCTCATTGTATTTACAATGTATAGGGGGATGGCTAGTTTGTCTAACATTTATTTTTTTTCTTTTTTGGTACACACTCAAAAAGGAGACGACGGGTGATCGCTAGGGTTCAGTCGAGCATCATGAGTGCACCTAGGGGTGGGGAGCAACCTCCCACCCCATCAATTGTTGCAGATGAAGCATTTAGGCGTCTAGTTGATTCAGTTGGGAAGAAATCGCAGCCCCCCCAATTCCGAAATTCATTAAAAAATTAGAAGCCATTCCAGAAATCGACCTTCCTGAAGATCAACCAATAAAAATCGCCCTGACCCTGGCTGAAAAGGGGTTGATCGGGCAATTCATGGGGCTCTGGCCCTCTGCAAGAACAACAGATGATTGGATACAAGGAAATTGGAGACCCCAGCTCAAAAACAACGTAACCTGCTATGTTGTGGGAAGGGGTTTCTTCATTTTTGAATTCATCTCGAAGGAAGACCGAGATTTAATATTTAGAAGTGGCCCATACTTTGTAGGGACCCAGGGTCTTTACCTCAACAGGTGGACGCCTGATTTCGATCCCACAATAGATGTTCCAAAAGAGGTTCCAGTCTGGGTTAGGTTCCCCAACTTGTCGATCCATTGCTAGGACTACCTCTGCCTTCAAAAAATCAGGAATGGGGTAGGTAGATTCATTAACATACCCAATAATAAAGATCAGTACACCTGTGCAAGAATCTGTGTCGAGGTAGATCTGGAAGCCAGACTACCCAAAGACGTAAAACTCAAGGTGGGGACTTGGCACCACTACCAAAAGTTGGACTACGAACAACTCCCATTCAAATGCAAACATTTCCATGAATACGATCACTTCCAGCAAAATTGCCACAAAGCCCAACCAGAAGATAAAGAAGAAGGAGAAGGATTACAGAAGGTCAAAAAAGGAAAAGCAGCCACGAAGCCAACCGAGAAGAAAATCACAGGCCCCCAGGAGAAGCCTCAACCCAAAAAACCCAAGGATGCAACAAAAGAAGAACCATCCTCAGGGAATAATCCTGAGGTAGGAGAAATCCAAGAATCGACAGGTACTCAAGAAAAGGAACCAGGGGAAATTGTTGAACTGCCTCAATCCGAAGAGATCACCAAGAAGAAGGACACATAAGAAGAACACATAAGTCTGGGATCAGACACAGAGGAGGTCTCAGAAGATGGAGGAACCAAATCAAGCAGCTCGCAAGTCACACCTATAAAAGCCAAGTTGGGAAGGAAGACAAAGAAAAAAGAGAGAGAGGAAAAAACCTACTTGAACATTCTACAAGGCTCTCAGCAAATGCTCAAAGGAATGGTAAACACCAGATCTACCAAAAAGCAGGGCTCAACTGCAAAGGGAGCCACACTCCCCTAAGGTAATTCTTGAAATACATCTCCTAGAACTGTAGAGTACTCAACAACAATTTGAAAGTACAAGCCCTAAAAGACATTGTGAAAATGTATTCACCCGAAGTCCTCCTCATACAAGAGACAAAAATGGACGACACAACCCTCCTCCATTCATGTAGCGGGGTCTGGAAAAAAGGCCAAGCGAAAGTAGTAAGTTCAAGAGGAGCTTCAAAAGGGATAACCACCTTCTGGGATGACTTCAAGTTCGAGATAACTTCTAAAGAAAGCAACATGCATTGGCTCTTCACCAACCTGCTCCACAAAGACTCAAGAAACCAAGTCAGATTGTTTAATGTTTATGTTCCATTCATGTTTTCAGAAAAAAAAAATCCTGCTGGGACTCCTTAAAGTCCTTCCTTAGCTCTCAGAATCTATACAATGTAATCATTGCAGGTGATCTGAATCTAACTCTCACTGCCGATGAAAAGAAAGGTGGCTCCCCATTTAGAGATCCTGCAAGAGAATGGGTGGAGGATATCATTCTAGACTGGGACCTAGAAGATATCAAGCCCACTCGGGGGAAGTTCACTTGGTCAAACAAACACTTGGGCCCAGGGCATATTGCTACTCTTCTGGACAGGTTCCTGCTTCAATCCTCTTTCCTAACCTTTGGTCTCTCGGCCTCCTCCAAAATCCTACCTATCTATGCCTCTGACCACAAACCCATCCTTCTTGAGCTAACCTCAGATAAAAATCTTGGCCCTATATCCTTCAGATTCAGTCCCCTATGGATCTAGAAAGAGGACTTACAGGATCTCATCTCCACGGCTTGGAACATTCAGATCCATGGCTCTCCTTTCTTCGTTTGGGAAGAAAATCTATAAGCTCTTAAAAAAACATTGAAATGCTGGGCCAAGTCTCTCAAATCCCCCTCCTACCGAAGGATAGAAGTGCAGGAAGCCCTTGAGGCCCATCAACTCACCTTAGAGCTCTCCAATGTCACCAACACAATGCTAGCTAAAGAGGCTGACCTTCAAAAAGAACTCCGTAGAGATTGCAGATTGGAGGAGGAACATTGGAGGCAAAAATCCAGAAGCTTGTGGATGCAAGCAGGTGACAAAAACATGAGCTACTTCCACAAGCAAGATGAAGCTCAAAAGAATTTCAAATCAGTTAATAAAATATAGTACCAAGATCAAATGATTAAATATTTTAAAGGGATCAAGAAAGCTGCTCACTCCTTCTTCAAATATTTGTACACTACCCCAGAAGAAAATTTGCTAGACGCAAACTCTTACCCCCTCAATCTGATTCCCCCACTCATCCATGAAGCGGACAATAGGAAGCTGACTGCTCCGATCAGTATGAAAGAAATCAAAAAGTCCCTTGATCTAATGGAGGAAGACAAATCTCTTGGGCCAGATGGATTCACAGCAAGATTCTACAAGGATTGTTGGACCACCATCAAATATGACTTGTTAAAAATGGTTTAGAAATCGCAGAATTGCACCAAGCTAGGAAGCATTGCAAATTCAACATTTCTAGCACTGATTCCGAAAGAGAAAGGTGCTCCTCATTTCAGTAGATTCAGACCAATATTGCTCTGCAACACAAGATACAAAACAATTACCAAAGTGATTGCAATGAGGCTTAAAAAAGTGTTGCCAGCCATCATCCCAAAGAACCAAGGGGGGTTTATCAAAGGTCATCAGATACTGGATAATCTGGTGTTGGTTCAAGAAGCCATACACTCAAGCACTCGGAGAAAATAAAAAGGAATGGTTATCAAGTTATATCTTGCCAACGCCTTTGATAGAGTCATACATGAGTATATTTTCACAGTCATGGAGAAAATGGGCTTCTGACAAAAGTTCACAAGTTGGGTGAAACCTGCATTGCAGCTCCATGGATCACCCCTCTGGTGAATGGTCTCTCAACGGAGTTTTTCCAAGCCTCAAGGGGGTTGAGACAAGAATGCCCCTTATCGCCCCTTCTCTATGCCATCCAAGCTTCGGTGCTAAGCTTCCATTTAGGTAGTTGTCAGCAAAATCAAACCCTTTCAGGCCTCATAATAGTCCATAATGTTGAAGACATTAACCAAGCTCAATTTGTTGATGAAACATTGCTTCTGGGAGGAGCAAGCGTGAATACTGTAATGAATTTCAAACGTGAGTTAGATATTTATAAAGAAATCTCAGGCAACAAGATAATCTATCAAAAAAGCATGATCTGTGGATGGAACTATTCCACCATGGAGATTGTTGCACTTGCCAGAATCCTTGACATGGAAGGAACGATAGACTGAGACTCCTTCAAATACCTGGTAATCCCCATCTTCAAAAAGAACTCCAAAGTCTCTCATTGGACGTCGATTTTGGACAAAATGAACATCAGAATCCAAGCTTGGGGAGCCAACTGGCTAAATATAGCAGGAAAGGTGGTGCTTATGAAATCAGTTCTAATCAGTCTTTCCATATACCAAAATTCCATTCTGTTGGCCCCTAAATATTTCATCAACAAGATGGAAGGGATGATGAGAAGATTCCTCTAGGAAGGTGGGAAGAAAAATGAGCAAAATCTGCACTTAGTGAGATGGGACAATGTCAAAAACCATCTCTTGGAAGGAGGCATTCAAATCCGAGACTTAGCCAACCAAAACTCAGCTCTTGGCTCCAAGATTATGTGGAATATAGTTTATGGGAAACTCTCATGGAGTAAAAGAGTGTTGTGGAAGAATTTTTTCCAAGGGCAGTGAACTAGATTCTTAGATCTACCTCCAAGAGTGCTAAAAGGATCCCCCATTTTCATGTTGTGTATTAGATCCCCGGACTCCTTTAAAGACAAGTTGTATTGGATCCCAGACAATGGTAAATCCATAAGCATCTGGAAGGATCAGATCCTTGGAGACCCTCCCCTGAATCATAATGGAGAGCTGGACAATATTAAAAATTGGATGCAGAGCAAAAACCTTCACACCCTATGGGACATTTCTAGATGGGGAAACGATAAAGAGAGAAGTTGGGAATCTTGGGATCTAGGTGGTTATCCTGAAAATCTAGAAGCTGAAGCCAGGAAACTCATTGATCAACTCCAAGGGAAGTCACCTCTAAAATCTTTGGCCAAAGATAAAAGAGGTTGGGGCACTACCTTTGGCAAGTACTCTGCAGCAGAAGGGTATCATACTCTCCAAGCGATCCCCTCTGCCTAACCAGACCCCTCTCAATGGAAATCCCTATGGAATTTTACTTCCATACCAAAGGTTGATTTCTTCTTATGGACGTTAGCCCACCGAAGCATGCTAACTTTTGATAATCTAAGGCGGAGGGGGTGGGAAGGCCCATCTATATGCCCTCTGTGCTTGGTTGAAAAGGAAAACGTTGACCATCTATTCCTCCTTTGCCTCTTTGCAAAAGAAACCTGGAGCAACGTCCTAAAGATGAACTAGGACAGTTTCAATATGCATGTTACCATTCAAGAGATGCTAAAAAATTGGGCCACTTATGCTCCATTCTGCCTCACCAAAAAAGAGCTTCTGAAGACTTCTTGGATGTGGATACCAAGATTCACTTGCTGGAAAATCTGGCTTGAGAGGAACAACAGAATTTTCAAAAATTAAAGCTACAGCCCTATCAGGGTAGAAATAAAAGCCAGAGCCTTAATGAGTGAAGCTCTGGAAACTAAAATAAAACTTCGCAATTCTAGAGCTCTCGATGTTGAAGAATACCAGTGGTTGCAAGCTCTTGTCCCAAACCTCCAGCAAAGGGCGACTCCCATCTCCCCTCCATCCGCAGAGTGGGAAATCTGATTGGACGAGCAAGACTTCATCAAATGGAGGTCATCCTTGGAAGACCACTGTGTTTTCTTCGATGGAGCTTCCAAAGGGAACCCAGGAGAAGCTGGTGGAGGGGGGGTGATATTGAGCCCAATTGGAGCTCTGACCCTGAGGTATGCCTAGGGTCTAGGCTAGGATACCAGTAATAGAGAAAAAGCTCTTGCTCTCTAGCAGGGCCTAGTGCTGGCTCAAAGCAAACATCTCGGGTCTTTGGAGACTCGAGGGTCATTTTGCAAGCAATGATCTCCCAAAAGAATCTGTCACAGGTCCACCTTGCCTATCTGCTCACGAAAATTAATATGTTAGTCTCCAAGTTTCAAAAAAATCGCTTCTTCCACGTGTTAAGGGGGCTAAATTCTTTGGCTGACTTGGAAGCCAACAATGGTATGCTTATGGGCAGAAGTATCCTCTCTGTTGATGGCTCTACTTGTTTCTACAATATTCCTTAAGGCTGGCAGAGGCGCTAGCAGTTTTACCCAATGAATTTCTCGTGAATCCGAGATCCCACCCCTGATAAGGGAATCAAATCTTTTGCCATATCTTACAAATATCAAGGCTCTGACCTGGAAGAGGGTCCAACAAATTGGCTCCAAGTCTCATCACATCGACAACAATAGAAAATATCATTCCTATCAGAATCGACAGAACTCTTGTGACCACCCTATCATCATGGACAGCAAGAGGCACAAGTCAAGCTCTTCTCTCTGTAGCAAAGTGAAGTTTTGTCTAAGGATAAGTGATTATCTCCAAGCCTCAAGTCAAGACTTCATGGCTTCAAGCTCCAAGCCAAATCCATAGTTGGAGGAGAGACTGAAAGACTTGCAGTCCAAAATGACCAAGATTAAGAAGCTCATCAAAGAGCAAGTCCGTTCTGAAACCAAAGTGAAGAAGCTCACCAGATCCCAGGTGTTGACCAAACAAGACGACGACTAAGCAACAACATCCCCTCTGTCTCATTGCCACCTTTATTGTTGTATTTTGGTTACAGACAGTCTATTTCCTGCCTTATAGTTTGTTTCTAACCAGAATGTCCACAAATTGGATTGTTGTTTTACTTCCTAGTTCCAAGAACTCTATCAAAAAATGTCTCAATAAGACAAAGATTTTTATTGTCATAGCACCCGACAGCTGCTTTGTCGGTTATTAATACCAAAAACATAATCGTTACTGTCTAAAAAAAAAAAACAATGTATAGGATGAAAAACACTTTCTCTTATCATGTTCAACTCAACGTTAAATCTCAATTTCAAAATATAAGAATGTCTAGGATGAAAAGCACTTTCCCATATGATGTCCARCTCCATAATAAATCTCAATTTTAAAATATTTGTAACACTACATACTTTCCTAACCTATTAATTTATCTAAATTATGAAAATTAAAAAAAAGATAGCATTAAAATAAATAAAATATTAAAGTAAATCAATTAATTTTTTAATATTTTTATTAAATCTTATATAAACAAGTTAATTACATAACTAATAATATTCATTATTATTTCCTCGATGGGGTGACAGGTGGAGCGCAAAGGGTGCTAGGTGGAGTTAGGCCACGTAGGGAGCTATTAATCCCTGCCGCTAGCCTCCCTTCCCTCCAGTTTGAATGACCCACACTCATCGTGGATTAATGGAAGTGCACTGAGAACTCCAAGGAAAATTAATGCAGCCTTGTGTGAACCAGGCTTGATGTACCAAGTAAGGTACATGCACTAGGCCTACAGTCACCTTGGCCTTCATGGCTCCTACCCATGTCAATTTTCCAGGCACTATGAAGGCTTGTGCTTTGGATCGTTCTCTTATTTCTTCCCTTCCTTTTTCTTGACTTCTTCTCGGCTTTCTCTTCACCTTGTGCTCAACAGTTCCCTGGCTCTCCCATATAATTTTAGCCTTGCACTTGATTGTTTTCCCCCCCAGGGTCATTCCTCCATTGCTTATCCATCTCAATCCTCACCTGAATGCCTACACCATGCCCAGAGAGAGGGGAAAGTCCAAAAGGGGTCTGATGTACTACAACATCCTTACCATACATAATAGATCACCCCCCCTCTTAGCTAGCCCTCATAATCACCAATCGTTTCGACCAACGCCATAATCAGCCTCAACAACCCTAGTCTTCCACCCCAACTCCCACTAATGACCCTGCCAGCTGCTCACTCGAGGAAATTCTCTCTCCCGAGAATTTTTCCCCTCCACCTAGCCTTCGCCCAAGAATTGCTCCGCCCAACACCTACACTTTGGACCATTTTTATGGGACTAGAGAATGCATGGTGGAGGAATAAATTCCTCCCAACTGGCAAGTGGCTACTCCAATGACAACAATGGAAGCAGACTTGGATGCAGTGGATGCATATCTAATGGAGGAGCCGCCTCCTCCCACCCCAATTCGACTTCCAGACAAGCACCTTGAGCTCATCTTCTCGCACTTGAACTAGTTCCTCCAGGTTAATGTTTTTATTTTGGTTTAGTCAATTATGCAGAGAATTAAAATTCTCTATCAAGCACTATAGCCATGGTGATCCTTTTTGTTACTTAAACATTCTTCCTGTCATATCCAAACAATTACAATTGCACTTGATTTTGATTAGCTACATGTCTGTTTGTGGCCATGTGAATATCAATATATAGTTCTCTTTTATTTAAAAAAAAAATTCACTATTATTATTTTCATAATGAATATAATCTAAATTAATACAAATTTAAAAATTACATATTCATAATATTTTTTTATAAAAATAATACATACTAAAATCAATCATTTCACAATGTAATTTTAATTAATTTTTTATAAAAATAATACATACTAAAACCAATCATTTAACATTATAATTTTAATTAATTTTATATGGTAGATAACTTTTCTTTTCTAATATAAAGCATATTACAATATTTTCACAAAACAAGAAAATCATCTTAAAAAACAACAAAGTATTAATAACATGGCACTATATTTATTTACATATACATATGTTAAAAAATGTAAAGAAGATATACATCGTGCAAAGTATATGTTCAAAAACCTAAGAAAGATATATGTGTTATTATATATTTTACATTTATTTACATATGCATATGTTCAAAAATGTAAAGAAGATATACATCATCCAAAGTATCTGTTCAAAAACCTAAAAAAGATATATGTGTTATTATATATTTTATGCTGTAATATATGTAATTATGTGGAGTTGAACAATACAATCTTCCATTAAGAAACCAGATGAAGCTAACTTAAATCAGGATCAAAGAATTTGTACATGTTAATTATTATCTATAGAAATATCAAAAGCTTTCGTGATCATTGTTAATCAATGGAGTTTTGGAACAAGTTAGAAATATCAAAAGAAGATGATAGGCTATTTTTGTGGAAGACCAGATTTCCTTGCGACTTTGTTCATTGGGTAATGATTGCACATGGAAGAAAAATCAGGATATGTAAAAATGTATGATCAATGTAAAAAATAACACAATTATAGAGACATTTGATGCTTATAAAAGCCATTCCAAGCTAAATGGACTCGACTATTATTTCACACACGTTCACATAAAAGAGCAAGCAAATATTCCAAGATTTTGCAGTCGGTGGATCCACTGGCACGGAAAACCGCGAATAGACAGAGACGGTGCAGTTGGTGGATTCGCTGGCACAAATAACCACAGATCCCGGACTACTGGAATTCACGTTGATTTCGATTTCTTTAATGCCCGCCGCATAGAAGAAGAAAGATATAATAACAACTTCCGAATATTGAAATCCTATCATACGAATCTGCTTGCAGTCTACTGCCGCTCCATTCTCAATTGCAATTCATATGACAAATTTACAAGGTCATGAGATTGAAACAATAGCTGGAATCTACAAAAATAGGTCTCTGTTTTCAACACAGCCTTGCCAGGCCATAGGTAACTTTGCATGCTTCCGCATATATATATATATATATATATTTCTTGTCAGTTTTTTTTTATGACTTTTGAGGTAAGACTCAGTTGAGCATGAGGCTAGCGTGTGCAGAAAAGAGACGGAGAAGCGTTCAATATTTTTTTAAGTATAGTTGCTGACGTATTTTAGTTGGGGCCACCATCGTTTTGAGTTTTCAACCTTATCTAATACGAAAACGCCACTTCCCTTACCGACCACCCCCATACGCCAAAAGTGGCCACTTTCTCTACTGGCCACGGTCGAATTCCAATAAGGATCCGTCGGTGGAGAGAATGAATTCCACTTGTGGAATTATGAAAGGTAATCCACCCATCTTGTAGTGGAGCTCATGATCGATGGCAATGACGAAGATAATGTGTTACAAATTGAGGTAACAAATAGGAAAGTTGTCTAGTGATCTAGCATAAGTGTGCATTGATTTTCATGTAGGAGATATTGGCATCAATTCCATGGGTTTGAAGTGTTCCATGAAAAAAATGATAAATGGGAAACCGTCTCTGATTTTGAAAAACTTCTAAGCGCCTTTCATGATCAATCCTCATATATGTACATTGAAGGAGCTCTAACCTCCTCATCCGTTGTTAATACAATGCTACCAAATTGATGTGTTACAAAGAAAAATAATAATTGTCATCCTCTTGCTTTCCATTTCTGGACTGAACAATCTTATGTGCTTGTACATCACCAATAACTGCACTTGCTTGTATGAATTCCAATGCCCGAACTCCCCAATCTCTATAGTGAGTTCTGAAGATCTCAAGCTCATGTTTCAATCTATACTGTGCCCTTTTTTTTCAATTAGGGCATTGATAAAATGTAGATACCATACCATAAATGTATAGTTGGAGATCATCTTTTCTTTTATGTGGGTACCCAAAAAAATGCAGAAATCCTGCCGTGGCTATATAGTTGGAAAACTTTTTTCCAATTTGGGCACCCAAAAAGGTGTAGACTCCTCCAACAAAGCCACAACTAGCCACCATCTTTTTTTCATTTTATCGGGCGTTGGAAAAGGATTGTGTTTACTATAAATTTTATCGCATGTGGTGACAAGCATCCTAAGAGGTGAGTGGTTGGTTCATCTACAATAAAACAATGGTCACTTGCATTGAGTTCCCAATTGTTAGCTCCTTGTGGGTTTTCTTGCTTTATCTTTCTACGAGTCTTCCTCTAATTCTATTATGCTTAAATCCTTCAATGGCTTAGTTTGTGAACATCTATAATACTAGCACAACCACATAATTGTGGTTGATGAATGTCTATAGGCATATTTCATTTACAAACCCTAATTAGGGTTTGAAAATGAAATACATATGTGGAGCTTATCAGCCACAATTATGTGGTTGTGCTAGTAATAAAGTAGGTAATATAGGTAATTGGGTTGTGACAACACATATTTTTGCAGTTGCATTCAAAAGTTCTCAAGCATTTGGCTTTGTGTATGCTTGGAAATGCTTGAGATCTCTCCTTATTAGATATGGAAGCATGTGAGGTGGTCCATGAGACTTGTAAAACATTTCTCCATTGGTTCAGCAATAAAGAATACCATTGCCCCCAAACCCTTTGTTTGTTGTTTGTTGTGTGATTGTTTCTATTTATCTTTATCTCTGCTCTTTAATATCTTGTTTGCAGACTCAAAATCCCAACAAGTGAAGGAGAGTCCACCACAAGAAAACTGAGGGTTTGACACTCTATCCATGAAGAGGAAAAACCATATGAGTTCGAAAGGCTAATGGATGCTAAAGAGAAAGATTGGCGGGGCAGCTGAGTTGGAAGCCATGTCAACAATTAGAGCAAGGTTTCCTCTTATGATGGGTTGTCAAAGGAGGCAAAATTAGATCTTGTTGTGATGGTGGCAAGTCAAACATGGAAGCAGAGTGTTGATGGGCTCACTATAATTCGAAGCAATGGAGGCTAGTGATCGGTCCACAGAAACGTGGCAAGGTTATCGAATACATGGTTCGAGGTGGAGTTTTTTATATATAAATGAGCATAAGGTTGTAAGACTTGTTTAGGCATGCATACCCTAGTTTTTTTAAATGTCACTGGCAAAGTCTAGACAACCTAGGTGATAGGGGAAGCATGTGGTATTCCCATATACCTTGTCATTGATGGAAGTTTGGCCAGTTTTTGTCATGGGGGGAAAGTTAGGTCAAGATTCGTGTTTTTTCAAGCACATGTTTAAGTTAGCTTGTGGTTTTAAAGTCCATGTATTGCATGTAATGAAGTATTGAAAATATATTGGATGTAAGAAGTGAAGGTTCACTTGGCTTGCTTGGTCGGATTCGGTCAAGGAAGCAGATCTTTCTTGGTTATGGTAGTTAAGGGATGCAAATTGTGGGATCCTACTACCTAGAAATCATCATTAGCGGAGATGTGTACATGGAACAATAAGGAGTTGTTTAGGATCATAACATGTTTGCAATCTCAAGAAGTCATTGTATGGCTTGAAGCTCAAGCAAGCAATGGTACAAGATGTTTGATTCCTTCATGGTAAGCCAAATTTTACAAGAAGAGAGTATAACCATTGTGTTTATGGTATATTCAATATCTTGGTGTTATATGTTATGCTTGTAGCAAGCACAAGTTTGGGTGAGATTAGCACGTTGGCTCAATTGGATAAGATGTTTGATATGGAGGATCTAGGAGCAGCTAAAACAAATCTTGAGCATGGAAATACACAGATACAAGAAATATAGTAAGCTTTGGTTATCACATTAGAAGTATGTGGAGAAGATACTCACGAAATTTTGTATGAATAATGTGAAACCGATAAATATCCCTTTGGTTTTCCATTGTAATCTTTCTTCAGGTAACTTTATGTCCTAAGTAACGAAGAAGAAAAGGGTTATATGTCTCTTGTATCATATGTAGTAGAAAGTTTGATGTATGCGATGAAATGGTTAGATATTTTACATGTAGTTGGTGTTGTTAGTGGATACATCGCAAATCCAAGTAAAGTAGTCAAATATTGCTTCGGTATTTTAGAGGCACGAATATCACCTATAATGGTTGCATAAATTTAGTTTTTGGTTATGTTGATTTAATGGAGGTGGAGCGGTCCATATTGGAGCAAACTGTGCATACATATTCACACAACTAGTATTGCTAGAGAAGTTGTGGTGGTGTTTGGCTTCTTTTGGCTTGCAAGAAAAGGCGATGCTTGATTCGTTGGGAAAGGTATCTAGGAAATTATTGTCAAGGTGGATATTATTGGGTTGTGACAACACATACCCTTACAGTTACATTCATAAGTTCTCAAGTGTTTTGATTTTTGTATGCTTGGAAATGCATGAGATCTCTCCTCATTAAATATGGAAGCCTTTGAGGTGCTCCATGAGACATGTAAATAATTTCTTCATTGGTTGATCAATAAAGAATACCATTTCCCCCAAACCCTATGTCTATTGTTTTTTGTGTGATTGTTTCTCTTCTTCTTTGTTTTTGTTATTTAATATATGTTTGCAGGCTCAGAATCCCAACAATATTGACATAGATCATTGCCACCAGAATAATCCCTTTAATACATTTCCTTATCTCTCTGAAACAAGGTGATTTCATTGTCAAGTGGTAAATAAGTGACAATATCATCATAATCCAAGAGGTAATAGATTCCAAAAATATATCTAAAGAAAAGAGGATGATAACTGAATGGGATATGAAAATTCTTTTGATAGAGTAAGACACAATTTTCATTATGCAATATTGGAAAAATTTGAATTTACCCCTCCATTTACTAGATCAAGGCCTACATTAGAGGGTCATGAATCCTCCACTAGTAAATGGGAGACTCGATGAATCTTTCATAGCTCTAAAGGTATGTGTCAAGGATTCCCTCTTTCCCCTTATCTTTATATTTTAATCCCATAAGTGTTGGGAAGGGAATTGGAATCCACCATGCTTAAGGAGATACTCATTAGAACCTACATAGTCAAAGGAGTATAAATTGTCATTCACACTCAATTTGTAGATGATACATTACTAACAAGGGTGACTTTGGTTCAAATTACAAAAAGATTCAATACCATCCTTGATCACTATCTC
>ML787113.1:133419-152798 GCA_009831015.1 Picea engelmannii
CTCCATAATAAATCTCAATTTTAAAATATTTGTAACACTACATACTTTCCTAACCTATTAATTTATCTAAATTATGAAAATTAAAAAAAAGATAGCATTAAAATAAATAAAATATTAAAGTAAATCAATTAATTTTTTAATATTTTTATTAAATCTTATATAAACAAGTTAATTACATAACTAATAATATTCATTATTATTTCCTCGATGGGGTGACAGGTGGAGCGCAAAGGGTGCTAGGTGGAGTTAGGCCACGTAGGGAGCTATTAATCCCTGCCGCTAGCCTCCCTTCCCTCCAGTTTGAATGACCCACACTCATCGTGGATTAATGGAAGTGCACTGAGAACTCCAAGGAAAATTAATGCAGCCTTGTGTGAACCAGGCTTGATGTACCAAGTAAGGTACATGCACTAGGCCTACAGTCACCTTGGCCTTCATGGCTCCTACCCATGTCAATTTTCCAGGCACTATGAAGGCTTGTGCTTTGGATCGTTCTCTTATTTCTTCCCTTCCTTTTTCTTGACTTCTTCTCGGCTTTCTCTTCACCTTGTGCTCAACAGTTCCCTGGCTCTCCCATATAATTTTAGCCTTGCACTTGATTGTTTTCCCCCCCAGGGTCATTCCTCCATTGCTTATCCATCTCAATCCTCACCTGAATGCCTACACCATGCCCAGAGAGAGGGGAAAGTCCAAAAGGGGTCTGATGTACTACAACATCCTTACCATACATAATAGATCACCCCCCCTCTTAGCTAGCCCTCATAATCACCAATCGTTTCGACCAACGCCATAATCAGCCTCAACAACCCTAGTCTTCCACCCCAACTCCCACTAATGACCCTGCCAGCTGCTCACTCGAGGAAATTCTCTCTCCCGAGAATTTTTCCCCTCCACCTAGCCTTCGCCCAAGAATTGCTCCGCCCAACACCTACACTTTGGACCATTTTTATGGGACTAGAGAATGCATGGTGGAGGAATAAATTCCTCCCAACTGGCAAGTGGCTACTCCAATGACAACAATGGAAGCAGACTTGGATGCAGTGGATGCATATCTAATGGAGGAGCCGCCTCCTCCCACCCCAATTCGACTTCCAGACAAGCACCTTGAGCTCATCTTCTCGCACTTGAACTAGTTCCTCCAGGTTAATGTTTTTATTTTGGTTTAGTCAATTATGCAGAGAATTAAAATTCTCTATCAAGCACTATAGCCATGGTGATCCTTTTTGTTACTTAAACATTCTTCCTGTCATATCCAAACAATTACAATTGCACTTGATTTTGATTAGCTACATGTCTGTTTGTGGCCATGTGAATATCAATATATAGTTCTCTTTTATTTAAAAAAAAAATTCACTATTATTATTTTCATAATGAATATAATCTAAATTAATACAAATTTAAAAATTACATATTCATAATATTTTTTTATAAAAATAATACATACTAAAATCAATCATTTCACAATGTAATTTTAATTAATTTTTTATAAAAATAATACATACTAAAACCAATCATTTAACATTATAATTTTAATTAATTTTATATGGTAGATAACTTTTCTTTTCTAATATAAAGCATATTACAATATTTTCACAAAACAAGAAAATCATCTTAAAAAACAACAAAGTATTAATAACATGGCACTATATTTATTTACATATACATATGTTAAAAAATGTAAAGAAGATATACATCGTGCAAAGTATATGTTCAAAAACCTAAGAAAGATATATGTGTTATTATATATTTTACATTTATTTACATATGCATATGTTCAAAAATGTAAAGAAGATATACATCATCCAAAGTATCTGTTCAAAAACCTAAAAAAGATATATGTGTTATTATATATTTTATGCTGTAATATATGTAATTATGTGGAGTTGAACAATACAATCTTCCATTAAGAAACCAGATGAAGCTAACTTAAATCAGGATCAAAGAATTTGTACATGTTAATTATTATCTATAGAAATATCAAAAGCTTTCGTGATCATTGTTAATCAATGGAGTTTTGGAACAAGTTAGAAATATCAAAAGAAGATGATAGGCTATTTTTGTGGAAGACCAGATTTCCTTGCGACTTTGTTCATTGGGTAATGATTGCACATGGAAGAAAAATCAGGATATGTAAAAATGTATGATCAATGTAAAAAATAACACAATTATAGAGACATTTGATGCTTATAAAAGCCATTCCAAGCTAAATGGACTCGACTATTATTTCACACACGTTCACATAAAAGAGCAAGCAAATATTCCAAGATTTTGCAGTCGGTGGATCCACTGGCACGGAAAACCGCGAATAGACAGAGACGGTGCAGTTGGTGGATTCGCTGGCACAAATAACCACAGATCCCGGACTACTGGAATTCACGTTGATTTCGATTTCTTTAATGCCCGCCGCATAGAAGAAGAAAGATATAATAACAACTTCCGAATATTGAAATCCTATCATACGAATCTGCTTGCAGTCTACTGCCGCTCCATTCTCAATTGCAATTCATATGACAAATTTACAAGGTCATGAGATTGAAACAATAGCTGGAATCTACAAAAATAGGTCTCTGTTTTCAACACAGCCTTGCCAGGCCATAGGTAACTTTGCATGCTTCCGCATATATATATATATATATATATTTCTTGTCAGTTTTTTTTTATGACTTTTGAGGTAAGACTCAGTTGAGCATGAGGCTAGCGTGTGCAGAAAAGAGACGGAGAAGCGTTCAATATTTTTTTAAGTATAGTTGCTGACGTATTTTAGTTGGGGCCACCATCGTTTTGAGTTTTCAACCTTATCTAATACGAAAACGCCACTTCCCTTACCGACCACCCCCATACGCCAAAAGTGGCCACTTTCTCTACTGGCCACGGTCGAATTCCAATAAGGATCCGTCGGTGGAGAGAATGAATTCCACTTGTGGAATTATGAAAGGTAATCCACCCATCTTGTAGTGGAGCTCATGATCGATGGCAATGACGAAGATAATGTGTTACAAATTGAGGTAACAAATAGGAAAGTTGTCTAGTGATCTAGCATAAGTGTGCATTGATTTTCATGTAGGAGATATTGGCATCAATTCCATGGGTTTGAAGTGTTCCATGAAAAAAATGATAAATGGGAAACCGTCTCTGATTTTGAAAAACTTCTAAGCGCCTTTCATGATCAATCCTCATATATGTACATTGAAGGAGCTCTAACCTCCTCATCCGTTGTTAATACAATGCTACCAAATTGATGTGTTACAAAGAAAAATAATAATTGTCATCCTCTTGCTTTCCATTTCTGGACTGAACAATCTTATGTGCTTGTACATCACCAATAACTGCACTTGCTTGTATGAATTCCAATGCCCGAACTCCCCAATCTCTATAGTGAGTTCTGAAGATCTCAAGCTCATGTTTCAATCTATACTGTGCCCTTTTTTTTCAATTAGGGCATTGATAAAATGTAGATACCATACCATAAATGTATAGTTGGAGATCATCTTTTCTTTTATGTGGGTACCCAAAAAAATGCAGAAATCCTGCCGTGGCTATATAGTTGGAAAACTTTTTTCCAATTTGGGCACCCAAAAAGGTGTAGACTCCTCCAACAAAGCCACAACTAGCCACCATCTTTTTTTCATTTTATCGGGCGTTGGAAAAGGATTGTGTTTACTATAAATTTTATCGCATGTGGTGACAAGCATCCTAAGAGGTGAGTGGTTGGTTCATCTACAATAAAACAATGGTCACTTGCATTGAGTTCCCAATTGTTAGCTCCTTGTGGGTTTTCTTGCTTTATCTTTCTACGAGTCTTCCTCTAATTCTATTATGCTTAAATCCTTCAATGGCTTAGTTTGTGAACATCTATAATACTAGCACAACCACATAATTGTGGTTGATGAATGTCTATAGGCATATTTCATTTACAAACCCTAATTAGGGTTTGAAAATGAAATACATATGTGGAGCTTATCAGCCACAATTATGTGGTTGTGCTAGTAATAAAGTAGGTAATATAGGTAATTGGGTTGTGACAACACATATTTTTGCAGTTGCATTCAAAAGTTCTCAAGCATTTGGCTTTGTGTATGCTTGGAAATGCTTGAGATCTCTCCTTATTAGATATGGAAGCATGTGAGGTGGTCCATGAGACTTGTAAAACATTTCTCCATTGGTTCAGCAATAAAGAATACCATTGCCCCCAAACCCTTTGTTTGTTGTTTGTTGTGTGATTGTTTCTATTTATCTTTATCTCTGCTCTTTAATATCTTGTTTGCAGACTCAAAATCCCAACAAGTGAAGGAGAGTCCACCACAAGAAAACTGAGGGTTTGACACTCTATCCATGAAGAGGAAAAACCATATGAGTTCGAAAGGCTAATGGATGCTAAAGAGAAAGATTGGCGGGGCAGCTGAGTTGGAAGCCATGTCAACAATTAGAGCAAGGTTTCCTCTTATGATGGGTTGTCAAAGGAGGCAAAATTAGATCTTGTTGTGATGGTGGCAAGTCAAACATGGAAGCAGAGTGTTGATGGGCTCACTATAATTCGAAGCAATGGAGGCTAGTGATCGGTCCACAGAAACGTGGCAAGGTTATCGAATACATGGTTCGAGGTGGAGTTTTTTATATATAAATGAGCATAAGGTTGTAAGACTTGTTTAGGCATGCATACCCTAGTTTTTTTAAATGTCACTGGCAAAGTCTAGACAACCTAGGTGATAGGGGAAGCATGTGGTATTCCCATATACCTTGTCATTGATGGAAGTTTGGCCAGTTTTTGTCATGGGGGGAAAGTTAGGTCAAGATTCGTGTTTTTTCAAGCACATGTTTAAGTTAGCTTGTGGTTTTAAAGTCCATGTATTGCATGTAATGAAGTATTGAAAATATATTGGATGTAAGAAGTGAAGGTTCACTTGGCTTGCTTGGTCGGATTCGGTCAAGGAAGCAGATCTTTCTTGGTTATGGTAGTTAAGGGATGCAAATTGTGGGATCCTACTACCTAGAAATCATCATTAGCGGAGATGTGTACATGGAACAATAAGGAGTTGTTTAGGATCATAACATGTTTGCAATCTCAAGAAGTCATTGTATGGCTTGAAGCTCAAGCAAGCAATGGTACAAGATGTTTGATTCCTTCATGGTAAGCCAAATTTTACAAGAAGAGAGTATAACCATTGTGTTTATGGTATATTCAATATCTTGGTGTTATATGTTATGCTTGTAGCAAGCACAAGTTTGGGTGAGATTAGCACGTTGGCTCAATTGGATAAGATGTTTGATATGGAGGATCTAGGAGCAGCTAAAACAAATCTTGAGCATGGAAATACACAGATACAAGAAATATAGTAAGCTTTGGTTATCACATTAGAAGTATGTGGAGAAGATACTCACGAAATTTTGTATGAATAATGTGAAACCGATAAATATCCCTTTGGTTTTCCATTGTAATCTTTCTTCAGGTAACTTTATGTCCTAAGTAACGAAGAAGAAAAGGGTTATATGTCTCTTGTATCATATGTAGTAGAAAGTTTGATGTATGCGATGAAATGGTTAGATATTTTACATGTAGTTGGTGTTGTTAGTGGATACATCGCAAATCCAAGTAAAGTAGTCAAATATTGCTTCGGTATTTTAGAGGCACGAATATCACCTATAATGGTTGCATAAATTTAGTTTTTGGTTATGTTGATTTAATGGAGGTGGAGCGGTCCATATTGGAGCAAACTGTGCATACATATTCACACAACTAGTATTGCTAGAGAAGTTGTGGTGGTGTTTGGCTTCTTTTGGCTTGCAAGAAAAGGCGATGCTTGATTCGTTGGGAAAGGTATCTAGGAAATTATTGTCAAGGTGGATATTATTGGGTTGTGACAACACATACCCTTACAGTTACATTCATAAGTTCTCAAGTGTTTTGATTTTTGTATGCTTGGAAATGCATGAGATCTCTCCTCATTAAATATGGAAGCCTTTGAGGTGCTCCATGAGACATGTAAATAATTTCTTCATTGGTTGATCAATAAAGAATACCATTTCCCCCAAACCCTATGTCTATTGTTTTTTGTGTGATTGTTTCTCTTCTTCTTTGTTTTTGTTATTTAATATATGTTTGCAGGCTCAGAATCCCAACAATATTGACATAGATCATTGCCACCAGAATAATCCCTTTAATACATTTCCTTATCTCTCTGAAACAAGGTGATTTCATTGTCAAGTGGTAAATAAGTGACAATATCATCATAATCCAAGAGGTAATAGATTCCAAAAATATATCTAAAGAAAAGAGGATGATAACTGAATGGGATATGAAAATTCTTTTGATAGAGTAAGACACAATTTTCATTATGCAATATTGGAAAAATTTGAATTTACCCCTCCATTTACTAGATCAAGGCCTACATTAGAGGGTCATGAATCCTCCACTAGTAAATGGGAGACTCGATGAATCTTTCATAGCTCTAAAGGTATGTGTCAAGGATTCCCTCTTTCCCCTTATCTTTATATTTTAATCCCATAAGTGTTGGGAAGGGAATTGGAATCCACCATGCTTAAGGAGATACTCATTAGAACCTACATAGTCAAAGGAGTATAAATTGTCATTCACACTCAATTTGTAGATGATACATTACTAACAAGGGTGACTTTGGTTCAAATTACAAAAAGATTCAATACCATCCTTGATCACTATCTCAATGACTCTAGTCGAATGGTGAACAACAACAAATGCAAAGTATATAGTTGGCACAAGCTGGCTTGCACACTGTCAAAATGATAGGACTATGTTGATTTCCATTGGAGGTCAATAAAAAATATAGGAATTGTAGTTGCTAAATCCTCTCTCTCAATGGTGGATTGGCATTCGATCTTGACAAACATCAAAAACAAGATGATAGCATGGGGTCCTCCTTGGATTAATCTCCATGGAAGGTTATAATTGATTGAGTCTATTCTATCTTCATTATCAATATGTATGTGTTACGTCACTTCCCTCACCTATGAGAATCCTTCAATCCATTTCAAAAGTGATCAATTAGGTTTTATGGTAACAAGGAAACACAGGCCAATAAAATATCATCTAGAAAATTAGCAATTGGTACACTTTCCTTTTGCAAATGGAAGATTGATAGTGTGAGATCCCACCTTAATGAAGTCGTCTCTAGGATCCAAATTAGTATGGAGGACACTGCAAGGGAAGAAAAACTAGTGGAAGAAAGTTCTCAGAGTTAAGTATTTACAGGCCACCTCAAGGAAACATGGTGTTATTCCTTTGCTAGATAATCCCTATTCTTTGATCTAGCAACTCATAAAAATGATGGCTCCCTTGATCAAAAAAATTCATATCATCAAATCTTGGAAATGAGAATAGAAAATTGGCATTTGGAATCAAAGTATCATCGTAAAAACTTCCTATAACAACAAGTAATGCTAGCCAATCTATGACCTTGGTTAGATAATGAAGGCACCAAACTCTTCACTACCTCTCTATTTAGGATTAATTAAAATATTGAACTAGAGGTGTTAGAAGAGACTATGCCCCATGTTGACACTCATTAGACAAATGGAGACCCTTTATCAACATCTCAAAGGAACTACCCCTTCCAGTGCCATGGATGAAGATGAATGGGTCTCGGGGAAAAATGAAGAGGACATCTCAATCAAACAAAGATACAGAGAGTTAATTCACCATCAAGACCCTCCCAAATATCTAAAATATAACAAAAAATATTGCAAGGATACGTTTTGTGAAAGGTCAAAATATTTTGTCTATTGGCATATAATAAATTACTCACAATGGAAAAGCTTGAGAAGGGGGGAACATTAGTCATTATTGTTTCCCATTGTGTAAAAATGTAGAAGGAAACACTCAGAATCTATTTCTGGAGTGCCTAATTACTCTTTAAGTATGGCACCAAGCCACCAGGGAACTCTATATACTAGTGGAAAATATTTGTCACATGGAGGAAGCATTATCCACACACTTTGAAGGTAAATATGTTACTAGTTTGAGTGTGGTTCAACCTCTAAAATTTTATCTCTTGGAAAATATGGTTAGCCCATAATAACAACATATTTAAGTTTGAAACCTAATCATTTTTGTAGATAACAAAATTTTCTCATGGAATTCTAGAGGAAGAAATAACGATGAGAGGTTGGCGTAAAGATATGTTGCACTTGTTTAATGCCTATGAGAAAAAATGGCTTCAAAACCTACTAGACATAAAACCTCTAGCTCCAATAATGATAATTCATTTGGGTAACCCTAGCTAGCAACTTTGGTTACTGAAAGAATAATTTGACACCTTGATGTAAAAAATATTGCACTAATTTTATTTTTTCAATGGAGCGTCAAAAGGGAATCCTAGGGTGATAGAGATGGAGGCAAGGATTCATATTTAGTCCTAAAGAACAAAAAGAATAAAGATTGCATGGGAATTGGTGAAGCCACAAACAACGAAGCTAAAGTTTTTGTTGTGTTTCAAGAATTGAAATTGCTCTCCAAGATAACAAGAAAAACTATAACATTAATAGTATATTCATCCCTAATAATTAATGATTCGAGACTCAAAGGGGGGAATTTCTCGTTGGCATTGATTAAATTCCCACACCAAAATTTTATTATTATGAAGAAGTTCAAATTGATCTATCTCCACCATGCATGCCAAACAAACAACTCCACATCACATGAGAGGGAGAACAAATGAGTTAAAATGGTAGAACATACTTTGAAAGAACATGACAAGGCCATAACGTCCATTCACCATGAACACATTCCATGAATCAATTATCCCCCCTTGCACACTCATTTGTCACATCAATTTCACGAATGGGTAGAGGTATTTAAGGATGCCTTATCCTACTACCCTACCCACATGTAAGCACACATAAAGTTCATATTCTTCCCTTTGAGCTCAAGGACACATTCATTCTCCTAGTATTCATGAGTTGGGGTATTTATTGCTTCCCTCTCCAACTTTATTTCAAATAAGGCATATCTAATAACTCTTGTCAAGATAGGGGGAACTACCTATGCCCTAGAATTAAACTACTTGATAGTGAATGGTTATTGGTCCATCTTATGGAACTTGGTGAAATCATTCTACTTGCATCCTTACCGTTCAAACTATGGTAATCCCCTTGGCCTCATCTCTCTCGATAGATTCCCCAGCTTCTCTATTGTACATGACCTCCTAGAATTTGTTTCCATGCTAAATCCTTGGCCTACATTGCACCCCTCAATCATATCAGTACCAATGGGTTCCTTGTGCTTCTAATGTAGGGTTCAAGTGAATCTTAAAGACCTTGTCCAATGATCTATATTGGATCATTATATATTTTTTCATCTATCTTTGCACTTTTTAGGTGGAAAAATTTGAGGAATTGGATAGCGAGGCCCATTTTAGTGGTAGGTCCTAGTTTGGAGATTTGGGGTCTCGAGCCTTCTAGAGCCATTTTGAGGCATCAAACAACATTTTTGGGGGTTAGAACTTTGTGATCATAGCTCCTATCCCCTTGAATCTATTCTACACACCTAAGACCTTTAAAGCTTGTATGTGGATGTTATGCCTCTTGCAAGTTGACCTACCTTGTTGACCACCATGGTACGAGTGGATGCCACGTCAACCCCCATTACTCACACATGTGAGGATAACCACGTGTGGAATTTCAAGAAGATTATAGAAGGTCCAAAACCTTATCTCTAATTAAGGGTTCAGGATGAAAAAACCCTAACCCTAGATGACTATTGGGGTATGTTAAATATTGGGCTTCCAGGAAGAGAAGAGGTTCCAATCTTTTGTATTATACTTGCTCCATAGTTGAACATAGAGTTTAAGGAGTGGGATTTGAGTGCATAAAAGAGGTAGCAATAAGAGTCTCCAGTTTCCATTCAAGCCATAGAGCATTAGGCAACCCCATAGTGAGTGCCCCTTTCTTTGTATTTTCATTTTCATAACTGAAGAAAAGAGAGCAAAGGATAGGCCTCACCTTAAAGACGGGTTTTCTCCCATATTAGGTTTCCTAGATACATATTTTGTCCAATTTTCTGTATAGTGTGTATATTTTCCTATTATTTCATTTTTATATTCAGTTATTTTCATAAATATCAGTAAGCTAGTAATGATTAATCTAGGAAATGTAATAGATGACTTAGTCTAGTAGTGATGATTTATGTTGATATCTTTTATGAGACATCATATAGCGAGATGAGTTTATCCCCCCTTGCACCATCATTTGTCACATCAATTTCACGAATGGGTAAAGGTATTTAAAGATGCCTTATCCTACTATCCTACTCACATGTAAGCACACATAAAGTTCGTATTCTCCCCTTTGAGCTCAATGACACATTCATTCTCCTAGTATTCATGAGTTGGGGTATCTATTTCTTCCTTCTCCAACTTTATTTCAAATAGGTCATATCTAATAACTCTTGTCTAGATAGGGGGAACTAAATATGCCCTAGAATTAAACTACTTGATAGTGAATGGTTATTAGTCCACCTTATGGAACTTGGTGAACTCATTCTACTTGCATCCTTACCGTTCAAACTATGGTAATCCCCTTAGCCTCATCTCTCTCGATAGATTCCCCACCTTCTCTATTGTACATGACCTCTTAGACTTTGTTTCCATGATAAATCCTTGCTCTACATTGCACCACTCAATCCCATCAGTACCAATGGTTTCCTTGTGCTTCTATCTTTGCACTTTTTAGGTGGAAAATTTTGAGGAATTGGCTTGTGAGGCCCATTTTAGTGGTAGTTCCTAGTTTGGATATTTGGGGTCTCGAGCCTTCGAGAGCCATTTTGAGGCATCAAGCAACATTTTTTGGGGTTAGAACTTTGTGATCATAGCTCCTATCCCCTTGAATCTATTCTACACACATGATACCTTCAAATCTTGCATGCGGATGTTATGCCTCTTGCAAGTTGACCTACCTTGTTGACCACCATGGTACAAGTGGATGCCACGTCAACCCCCATTACTCACACATGTGAGGATATCCACGTGTGGAATTTCAAGAAGATTCTAGAAGGTCCAAAACCTGATCACTGATTAAGGGTTGAGAATGCAAAAACCCTAACCCTAGATGAGTATTGGGGTATGTTAAATACAAGGCTTCCAGGAAGAGAAGAGGTTCCAATATTTTGTATTATATTTGCTACATAGTTGATCATAACGTCTAAGGAGTGGGATTTGAGTGCATAAAAGAGGTAGGAATAAGAGTCTAACTCTATAGTGAGTGCCCCTTTCTTTGTATTTTCATTTTTATAATCGAAGAAAAGAGAGCAAAGCATAGGCCTCACCTTATATGTGGGTTTTCTCCCATATTGGGTTTCCTAGATACATCTTTTGTTCAATTGTATGTATAGTGTGTATATTTTCCTATTATTTCATTTTCATATTCAATTATCTTCATAAATATGAGCGATACACTAGTAATGATTAATATAGGAAATGTAATAGAGGGCTTAGTGTAGCAGTGATGATTTATGTTGATATCTTGTATGAGACATCCAATAGCGAGATGAGTTTGAATCTAGAGAATGTGATGGGTTGGCCACCTTGAGTATGAGGGTGAGGACGAAGGATTTTGTTCTTCCTTGTACTCGCATTTTCATTTATGTTGTTTCCAACATCCACTTTAGAATCTATTCCTTGATGATGCTCTAACATGCTATGTGGAAATGAGTGGAGAAGACATTTGACCTAAAGGATTTATTTGGCTCCATTTTCCATATTTCCTGCTCTATTTCAACCTTAGTGATTGGAAGAAGTAGCTTATGATTGTCCTAATTTATTATGATTTGTGGAAAAATTGGAAGCATTATATTGACTACTAATTAGGACATTGAATCTCATTCATTGTGCGATATGAGAAGTGATCATGAATTTCATTAAGGAGTTTCTTGAAATGAGAGTCAGTTTCCCCATTTTTTTTTCTCCAAGGAACACCTCATGGAGAAACTCTAATTGGACACTTCCCTACATTAGTGAATGGCACCTAACGAAAGCCTAGTAGAATTTATTACAATGCTTGGCTCGACAAGGACATATGTTGGGTATGTGTTATATTCTTTGGATGACCAACCCTATGCGCTATGTTGCATTGGGAATAGTGGGGGTGGCAGCCTGCCTTGTTCGGGGGGTTGTAGGGGGTGGGGCCCCATTTGGGTAAGTAGTACATCAACTTCCTGGGGTCGTAACTTTTGCATACGATATCTGTTTTAGGCGCATGATAGTCCGTTGGAAAGGTATCGTCGATGAGATTCATTTTGGGGGCTCAATCATGACTTAGAATATCATTGAGAATATATATCCCAAAAAACCTTCATTTAGAACCTCAAAATGGCCCCATAAGTTAAAACTGCTAAAAATAGTAAATTGCCAAAATTGTCAGAAAATTGTTTTGAGTGAGTTGGAAAAGGTGGGTGGCCATCGATATCCACATAAATCATGTATCCTAATATAGTTCAATGAATTATGGGTTTTGGATGCCCCATGATCCTATATATATTGTATTGGATCCTATATATATTGTATTGTAAAAAATGAAGTTGGAAGATGATGAATAAGAATAAGAGGTGTGGCTCTAAATATGTTGTTGGTTTTCTCAATTTTGGTTTCTAGGGTAAATCTTTGTGTATATGTGTGATTGAAATTGTGTTCTTTTATATTTTTTAAGAATCTATGTGTGCATTGCATTATTGTAAAAGGTTTAAAACTTACAACATTGAGTGAGGCATGAAATAGAGGCAACCTACCCATGGAATCAACCCCAATACTTCCTTCATGAAACTCAAAGAACACAACCACTTGAGCTAGACCATTGAGTTGTTTTCCCCATTTGTTTCCTAAATTTGTGATAAATAATTATTTACTCTACAAACATTGGATTGTTTGTGAAATATTTTTTTGTTTCTATCCTTTGACTTGAGAAAAAGTTTATATGGGAGTTCAACTTCCATTGTTCCTCTTCTTCTTCTTCTTACGTTTTATGAAGTTTTCTTACTAGGGAGGAATTTTTTGTTTTGAGTTCCTCTTCGCCTTCCATTTTGCATTGAAACATATCTATCTCTTATTAACAAGGTTCTTCTTCTTTGGTTGATGAGGTGAAGGATGATTTCCCAATTGTCAAAGCTCTTTCTTCGTTGATTTGAGATTTTTCTTCGATACATATGAAGGCAACCTGCAATAAGGTGTAGAACAACTACACTGTACTCTACCATAAGCTACAAAAGATTGCAATCACAAGGTATTGAATTTGGAAGGGGTAGGTTTGTAATATTCCAATGGTTCAATGGATAAGAAAATGGACTTGTGATATGATATCCTTAAGGGGAGAATTTCATATCGGGCTCCCGAAGATTGAAACCACAAGGGATTAAATTTGAAGGGGGCAAGTTTGTAATCTTCCACTAGTTCAATGGATAAGGGGATGGAATTGTAATATTATGTCATTGAGGGGAGAATTTCATATAAGAGTTGAAGGTTTCTGAAAAGGAAAGAGTTCTATAGAAGAAGCCAATCCAACCATTTAAAAATATATCCTTTCCTTATTCATCGATTTGTCTAAGTAAATTTTCTACATAGTGAATGCCAACTCATGAGGTCCCAATATGGTGTTAACTCCTTCACCTTTTTGTAGTATTGGTTGAGAAAGTAGATCCCTCCTCTTTCTTTGTCTCGAGAGAGAACAAGATTTAGATCGCAGGACAAATTTTTTCCCTCATTATGATCTGACTCTCATATTGTTTCAATAATTTTGAGTAAAGACTTTTCTCCTTCATATTGTTAGGGGCATAAATGTTAAAATATTTTTTGTCTCATGCCTATGTCAAATTTTTCATAGAGGGTTACTAGCTATTGTCTTCCTACAAGTGCATTGAGAAGGGTAAACTCCACTAGGTCCCCAATTGTGAAGATCCCTCCCGAGGCTCCTTAGACATTGATACTCATTTAATTTCCCTTTCTCTATATTTTTTTAATGATGATTCCATCTCACCATTACTCATTTTCCTCTTGTGTAGAAATGTTATTTCCATAGTTGATTGTCTATTAGATTTCTTACTCTTTCTTTCTTTTCAAGTAGTGTCTAATCCCTTGCAATTCTAGGATATCACTTTCTTTTTTTCAATATGTGTTTCTCTACTTCCACCAAGGCATATAGTATTTGTATCGTGTATCCCTAATTCTTTTCCTCTATTGAGTTCTTCTTCTTAGATTTCCTTGATTTTTGTCCTTGCTTTGATCATTTTCGCTAATGTCTCTAGATGTCATTAGAATTTGTTTCGACTTCATTAAAAAACACAAATACAAGGTCACTAAGGGAGGGTGATTTGGAGAGAAGGTGATATGAGGATGGAAAAAGCGGGGGAGGATATTTTTTAGTGGCTAATTTTTGGCCTTTTAAAAAAAATTACATTAACCAAATAGTCATTTTCTCCATAAAATTTACCTAGTTTTTACATAAAATATGCTTAGATTGTTAATATTCGCCCAAACTTACAAGTTTGAATTGCAAAGTGTAGCATCCCCGATTTTAAACCTCACAAATTATAATGTAATTGTATAAATTATAATGAGATGGTATGTTTGGGTAAAAGAGCTCATATTGGTTAATATGTCTGAGGGCCAAACTATGTATTATGCACATTGAAATGATTAATAAAAGTAGTAATTGTTGGCTAAGATATGAGAGAGATGAAAATGATGGGGGGTTATGATTCCACAAGAGAGAGGGGTCAAAGGGGGAAATATTCATGGGTATTAATCCAACCCACATTCATGAAATTATTATCATTGTGTATAACGTTATATTTGTTGTTGAGTGTTCCCAAAGCAAATCATTAAACTCATGTAAGAGGGTGGGTGTGAGGAGTCACATTGCATATTTATTGGGGAGCATGGGGTTGAAGTACAATCAAAATTGGGTAGAGTGAGCAATCAACTAGTTTGGGGAAAAGGAAATTCCTATGGCTAAAGAAGACAACTTTTTGCATGTAGCTTTTGGAGAGGAGGAGGGGAGTTGAGTGCTAGGAAGAGCAACAACCATGGTATGCTTGAATGCAACTATTGTTTGGCTGTATTTTATGTTGGAAATTTGTCTCGTGGGCTTGTAAAATAGGTTGTAGGCCTGTAGTGCATTTTCCTGTTGAGGAAATGGTTCAAGATCTTTGTGAAGGATGTTGTGAGCACTACTGAAGCAGTTGAGATTTGTTGAATTCCTTAGTTGAGAGATTCTTGACCAACCAAGTGCACTAGAATCCATGATAAACGAATGGTATAACTTGAGGGACCGTGAGGAGTGAAGGGGGTACACTCATTAGGTTGTGCAAGTTGTGGGGAAGAGAGAGATGGTGGATTGGAACTATTGTAGGAGTAGATCTTGGATTTTGGGTAGTTGAGTGTGGCGAGTGGAAAACCAAAGGGCCAAATCTCCTTGTGGACTCATAGCCTTAGCTCGAGGGTGGCATGTTGTTGAGAGAAAATGAACATCAAGGCTTATGGTTGGGAGGTTCATCTTTCGTACATAGCCAGTTGGTTATATTTTATGAACATATAAGTTTATGTTGTGTTTATTATGATTATTCTGTCATGTAAATGAATATATGAATGTTGTGTTATGTTTGTTGGGCTTGCGTGCATTCATGTTTTTATAAATGTTGTTAGATGCACGAGTAAATCAATCGGTTATTTTGCTGTAATTTTTATGGGCCTGTTGCCCCTTGGTTTTCTATTATATGCATGGGACATTTTTAGATTCGTATTTAGCAAGCTAAGTTTTTTCTAGCAGTGACAGGACTGAGCTTGTAGACTTGACACATTACACAAAGTCTATGTTTTTTTATTGAAGATTCACATATATCTCTATATGCATGATTTTGACAAATCGAATTAGCTTCCTAGAATACTATACTTAGGTCTAATATTTGAATCCTTAAAAAATACCCTCGGGTTGGATTGAGGAAGAAGAGGGGGTATGGTCGATGTTGAGAGGGAGATAGGAGGTAAGAGAAAGGGAGGAAAAAGGGGGGGAGTGATTGAAGGGGGGGTTCATTTAAGTGAGGAAGGGGGAGGTGCAAAGCAATGGAGGTTGGGGAGGGAGGAGGGTTCAATAGGGGTTGAATCAAAGAGGGAGTTGAGGATCCCGAAACAATTGGTTGACAATAGAGCTTAAGGAGAAGACTAGAGGGTTTTTTGGGTTGAGCCTCATTTTGCACCTTAGATGGGGATCAAGAGGAGTCGTTGGGATCATCAAGGTAGACCACTTGGGATTTGTAAGGTAGTCATGAACAAAATGTCTATATTCATGAAAAAGGTTAAATTGGAATAGTAATTGTTCTTTGTCAAAATGCATCAAATCTCCTAGTTCAATTTAATGGCCACATGAAGCCTAGAGTCTAAATCCACTTCCACATAGATGTGTTCACAAGCATGGGGAGCATGTTCAAGGATTGATATATCGATGTATTGCTTGAGCTTGTTTTCTATGTCAATCAAGAATTTGTCATTTGAGTACCCACATTGGTACTTCTATGGGAGTATATGCTTCCTTATCAAATCTAAGATCATTGAGTGAGATACACCTTGCATAGTCCCATGAGGTATGGTCCAATCTAGAAAATGAGATCTCTCCCTTCTTGAATTGAAAGGTGAAGTAACCCCTTCTATATAATTGGGATTTTCTTTTGCTTTGGGTTAGAGTTATCTAGCTGTTTGTTACCTTGCCAATAAGAATTCTTTCATGGAATGGGATAACCTTTCTCCTCAACCAAGCCTGAACTCCAATATGGAAATTTCTTTGAGTCTTGTTTATGAACTTTGAAAGTTATTGTTGTGATCTCTAATGCCACTCTTATCTCCTTTACAAACTTCTTAAAGGTAGTGATTTCCTCTTCCAACAAGATTCTAAGTGTGTTAGAAGGCTCTAATTGTCTTATAAAGCCTAGCTCTTGAACATTATTGTTGTGATCTCTAAAGCCACTCTTATCTCCTTTACCAACTTCTTAAAGGTAATGATTTCCTCTTCAAACAAGATTCTAAGTGTGTTAGAAGGCTCTCATTGTCCTTATAAAGCCTAGCTCACAATGTTACTTGGAACCATAAAACCATAAAGATATGGCATGAATTCCAATCTAATTTTTAACCTAATTTCCATGAGTAAATCAAAATCTACAAAGATAAATAATTAGAATACATTCATGATTTATAAAGATGGAGATTTTTAAGTGTTTATCCTAACCCATAAAACCAATAAAGAAAAATACGACTAAAGAAGAAGAGATGTTTTTAGTTAAAAAGGAAGAATCACTAAATAGGGCATAGCATAAATTCCATCTATGTCAATTTTTTTGGGATATCTTAAAAAGCAATACTTTTCGTTTAGCCATCGATCATGATCTCCACCACAAGATCTGTTGAATCTTCTTTCAATGAAGATTCACTAAATACGGTCATTAATTCCATCTATGGCATTTTTGGGGATTTCTTAAAAAGCACTACACGTTTTCTTTTTGACTGGTTGTGCTCATCGATCATTAGCCCCACTACAAAGATAGGTTGAGTACATTTCATCACTTCATGAGTGGAATTCATCCTCGCCACTAACGGATCCTTTTCGGGATTGGACCATGGTAGAGAAAGTGGTGGCCATTTTTGGCGGATGGCGGTGGTCAGTAAGGGAAGTGGCATTTTCGTATTAGAAAAGGCTGACAACCAGAACGAGGATGGCCCCAACTTAAAATACGGATATTGCACGCTTCTCATTTTCTTCACATGTTAGCTGTAAGCAATCTGGTTGTTGAATTCAAGAATTTTTATAGCATTTATGGAGAGGAAGCTCTGACGGGTGTACAGAAATCACTGCTTAGTCCCACCTCAAAAGTCATAAAAAAGGACAAGAAATAAGAATATACAGTGTAGGGATGCAAAGTTATCAATGGCCTGGCAAGCTTGTTGAAAACAGAGGCCTATATTTGTAGGTTCCAGCTATTGTTTGAATTTCATATAGGAGTGCCAGCAGCCTGCATGCATATTCATATGATGGGATTTCAATGTATCTAGTTCATAGATTTTTTTTGAGATCGTGAGATATGTATAGCTTATTTCAAACTCAACTCTCACCAATTTTGTGTCAGACCTCAACCCATCTGACAAACCAGTAGAAGATAATTTGTTTTCTTACCGCTGGAGTTATGAATTTCCCAGGACTGGATTCTATAGTCAGGCGGTTTGAATGTTGTTATTATATCTTTCTTCTTCTATGCTGCATTAAGGAAATCGAAATCCGTGTGAGTTGCAGTCGTCCGGGTCCTGTGGTTATCTGTGTCAACGGATCCACCAACTGCACAGTCTCTAATGCGTATGGGATTTTTCCGGATCGAAGCACCTGCAGGGCTGCAGAAATCGTTTTTCCTTCCACCGAAGATGAGCTTCTTGCTTTGGTGGCCAGTGCCACCAGGAAAAATCAGAAGATGAGAGTCGTCACCCGATACTCTCACAGTATTCCCAAGCTGGTCTGCCCAGGTGGGGATTCAGGTCTCGTAATCAGTACTCGGGATCTGAATCGCGTGATTTGGGTGAACGAGTCGAGCATGAGAATGCGTGTGGAGAGCGGTTTGGCTCTCAAGGAACTGATCGACGCCGCTGCCAAAGCCGGGCTTGCGTTGCCTCATTCGCCCTACTGGTTGGGTCTCACCGTTGGCGGCATGCTCGGCACCGGAGCTCACGGGAGTTCCCTCTTTGGTAAGGGCAGCGCACTGCACGAGTACGTTGTTGGTATCAGATTAGTCGTTCCGGCTTCTCCAACTGAGGGCTACGCTAAAGTTGTAAGCCTCACGGAGGCTGACCGGGATCTCAATGCAGCCAAAGTTTCTCTCGGACTTCTCGGCGTCATTTCTCAGGTAACAAACTGATCAAAACCTACTAGAAATGGCAATACTATACAATGCAATCGAATCTAAATGGTACTTGTATGCGGTAGGTCACACTGGAGCTGCAGCCCATGTTCAAGCGTTCCATCACAAATATGGAGAAAAACGATTCAGATTTAGAGAATAGAATAGTGCAATTTGGTATGGATCACGAGTTCGCCGATGTCACTTGGTATCCTTCTCAGGCGAGAGTAGTCTACAGAGTGGACGATCGCGTTCCTGTGAACTCGTCCGGAGATGGCGTCAATGACTTCATAGGATTTCGTTCCACCTCAACCGCTGTTTTAACTGCTCTGAGGAGAAGAGGTAAATAATCTGTGTTTCAAGTTTTATGTTATGCTCTAATTTCTTATTGGGCTCTTGTGCTACATACACTTGTGTTGGGTGATTTCTAACTATTGAAACTCTTTAAATCCTTTTTTAAGAATTTCACTGAGGGCTTCTCTCCTCTAATTAC
>ML787113.1:161310-183800 GCA_009831015.1 Picea engelmannii
ATATATATATATATATATATATATATATATATATATATTTATTAAATTTCAGAATTCCCTCTTGGTCGATTATGAAATCTGTCCTATTTATTTCTTCTTCACCTATCATCAATTTTTCCTTTCTTTTTACATATTCCTCGTCTCTTGTACCTGCAGATTTGATTTTGTTTCCAAGATCATTATCAAATTTACTCATGATTATTTCATAAATGCCACCTATCTTTATGCTAAGTGCATCTGCAACTTTATTTTCCTTTCCTTTGATATGTTTGATTTCGAAGTCAAATTCACTTAAAAATGACAACTGCCTTGCTTGTCATGCATTTAATCCTTGCTGGTTTAACAAGTATTTTCCGCCACTGTTGTCAGTTATAATTAGAAATTTCATTCCTATTAAGTAATGGTGCCACATTTTTAATGCATGAATAAGAGAAGCTAATTCTAAGTCATGTCTTACATAGTTGCGTTCATGATCCTTTAATTTTCGTGATTCATAAGCAATCACATGCCCTTCTTGTGATAAGACTCCACTTAACCCTTCCTTACTGACATCTATACAAATAGTGAAATATTTATAAGGGTCGAAAACTTTAAGGATTGGTGCAGTAGTTAACCATTCCTTTAATTGATCAAAACTTTCCTGACACCTTTGTGACCATACAAATTTTATTCCCTTTTTCTGTAAAGAGGTAATAGGAAATTTTTTTTTTGAAAAATTCTCAATGAACCTTCTATAATATACTGTTATACCCATAAAAGATCATATATTTGCTACATTAGTGGGTCTAGGCCATTCTACAATTTCCTTTATCTTTTCTGGGTCCACTGCTATTCCATCCTCTGAAATAATATGTCCCAAATATTGTATCTCTTTATGGTAAAAGTCACATTTGCTAAATTTAGCATAAATTTAATGCTCTCATAATGTTTGTAGCACTATTCTTAGGTGCTCTTCATGTTCGTTTTTCGTCTTTGAATAAATCAGAATGTCATCAATAAAAATCAAAACAAACTTATCTAGCTACTAGTTGAATATATTGTTCATTAGGCACATAAAAGTGGCTAGTGCATTTGTGAGTCCAAAAGGGATTAACACAAATTCATAATATCCATATCATGTTTGAAAAGTTGTTTTACTGATGTCTTCATCTTTAATTCGGATTTGGTGATAATCAGATCTTAAGTCGATCTTCGAAAATATTTTTGCTCCTCCCACTTGATCAAATAGATCATTAATTATCAGTAAAGGGTACTTGTTCTTTATTGTCATTTTATTTAATTGTTGATAATCAATGCATAGTTGGAACGTTCCATCATTTTTCTTGACAAATAACACTAGTGCTCCCCAAGGTGATACACTGGGTCTAATATATCCCTTGTCTAGTAATTCCTGTATCTGTATTTTCAGCTCTGTTAACTCAGGAATACTCATTATGTATGGTTCTTTTGATACAATGACGACATCTGATATTAAATCAATATAAAAATCTATCTCTCTTCTGGGAGGTAATTTTGGTATTTCATCAGCGAAGACAACTTTAAAATTTCTTAAAACCTCATAGTCCTCTAATTTTGGTTTGTCATCCTCATATTGTATATTCATTACTTGAATTGCATACAATGTACACCCTTTTCTTATAGATTTATTAAGCTGCATGGTCGATAAATATCTTACCGAGATCAGTTTTCTTATCCCATGAATTGTTCTCTTTACCTTGTTTTCATCTTGATAAAAAAATGATTTTTCGTAACAATTTAGCAGAACCTTGTGTGATTCCAACCAATCCATACCAATAAGAATGTCATATGATCCTAAGGGTAACACAATTAAGTTAACCAAAGTAATCTAATCATTTATTCTTGTGTCACGATTAGAAATATATTCTAACACCTTCCTTTTTGTACCAGTGGCCAATTGTATTAACCAAGACTTATTGTGTTTTACCCATTTCGTCTTACAATTCTCTACTAAAGATGGGGTTATGTAGCTTAAACTTGCCCTTGATTCTATTATGATAGATAATCATTTGTTTTGTATCTTACCTTCAATTTCCACTACCGTGGATTGATGATCATCTTGTTTTCCTTCCAAGAAAGCATTAATTATGTTTATGTAATTTCCCATATCTCCAACTATGGTAGCTTCTTGTAGATTGTGAACTATAGCCCTACTTGCTAGATTTAAACACAAACATTTTCTTCGCAAATGTCACTCCCAACATTTCAATGGTTCTCTATGATTGTCTACAATCTTCTTAAATCCCAAATTAACTAGTTTGTTCCCTCCTTGAACTTGTTGTGTTCTAGATGGATGATCATTTATTTGAAATCCTTTTTTCCATATTATGGTAAGGAGCTGGTTTGAACCCTTTCTTTCATTGGTTTAGTTTATCTTGCTTTTTGTCCTTCCGTGCCTTAGGAGTTTCATATCTCTATTTATATTGTTCATAACACATTCTATCCTTTCTGAATACTTCGTTAAGTAATTTAGGATTTTCAAATTCAATTCTATCTTTATAAAACTGTGGTAGACAACTTAGAAATATCTAAACTTTGACTTTATCCTCTTTGATATAAGGTACAAATCTTAGTAGATATAGGAACTTATTAACTAGTTCATTCATTGACATTTGTCATAGCCTCAATTCATAAATTTCCTTGGTCTTTCTTTCATAATAACTTTCCGACATGTATTGTTTCTTAAAATACTCCTTAAACTTTGACCACTCCATTCTTTTCACCTTTAATCCTTTTGCTAATTTCATATCTTGCCACCAGATGATAGCCTTTCCTTTTAAGTTATAAATGGCCATTCTAACTTTCATAATATTGGAATAATTATAAATCCGAAAGTATTTTTTGATGTCTAGTAACCAAGATTCAACTTCTTCACCAGTTTTTGACTCTCCATCAAATGTAGAGGGTTTTATCTTTTTGAAATCACCTTCTAGATGGTCTAATAGTTTCCTCTTCTTAGAAGAGGGTATTTTCAAGTCTTCTCTTGGCTGAGTGTTGCTTCAGGATCTATCATTTGACTTAGATTCTTTGCTTGATTTTTTAAATGACCGGTTGCTAGTTTCTTTGTTTACTTAAGATTTCTTTGATTTAGTCTTCTCATCCATATTTTGCAATAATATCTCATTCATCTCTTGTTGATCTTCTTGTTTCTTATTAATCTTCTCATTGTATTCCTTAAAATTCTTAAGATCCACTATGAGGCTCCTCATAGTTTCCAACACCTAAGAGGATGAATTGTTCTCACTTTTCTGTTCAGGGTTTGTTGGTTGACATTTCCTTCAGGGTTAATTTCTTCTTTGTTTTGTGTCGACATATTGCAGGGTTGAATATTATCCTGTCACTTTACAAGGAAATATTTATCCGGGTAAAAAATTAAGCATATATAATTCTGTTTATAAATTTTGTTTCCGCCGATAAGGTCTAGTGAGTGAGTGCACTAATGCCGAGCAAAAGACAAATATGATCTCAAGGGACTCTTCTCAAGTGGGTGGACTGATGCCGTTATGGGAATACAACAAGAGAGAGTTATAACAAAGGATGGGTGCGATTTGAAAGGGATATGTATATGTTCACAAGATGTTCATTGTGCTCCTACCAAATGCTACTTTTACAGAATAAGAAGAATTTATACCCAAGAACGTTTTTGCAGATATGAAAACCCTAACACTAAAAATGATAATAATGAAAATATATATACATAATAAACACCTATTTATAGATTATTAATTCTAATATTTACACATAACACTCTTGAAGTTGCAAAGATGTATTCTTGCAAATATGTCATACATGAGTGAGATGTACCTTCCACCTTATTGTTAAGATATCATAATTCATACATGCCACTGTATAACGTAGTTATGGAAGAAATGTATATATACACATACATATATCACATTATCATGACACATATATTTTAATATATATTGCATACACTGTCACGTTATTGACTATGTATTTCATTCCAAAAAAAGAAAAGTTATTTGTCATATTGTTATATGATTGATTTCAATTTACATGTAATATTTTTATAAAATAATATAATATATTTTAGTTACATTAATATTTAATTTTCATATTTGTATTAAATTGAAAATTAAATTTAATGATAAATAATCTTTAGGAAATTTTCTATCTTATTTATAATACATAATTTACACTATTTTACTATGCTTTTAATGAGAATTCATCGTATTTTATTTATATAAGTGCTTTATAAAAAAATAGATTAAAAAACTATATAATAAAAAAATGAAGTTTTGGAATTTTTCCATTCTTATTAGTCACTGTCAAAGGCGTAGAAGGACTATAGTGATCGATAATTCGTTGACTTTGTATTGATATCTTCTTTGACTATAAATTTTTGCATCATCTATATTGTTCGTACTATAGAAGTAAAAACATTATTTTATATTAAAAAAAAAAAGCTTATATGTCATCATTTTATTGGAGAATATATTCGAGGTCTTATTGCCAGCTTCATTGTTCCCAATGTTGTAAATGTTTAGATATCCAAAGTTTTGAGCTTAGATGTTTCTTTTTAATTTTTATTACATATTTACTGAAATATTTACAAACCGAAAGTTCTGAGCATAAACGTTATTTTTTAATGTTTTTTTTATTATTGGCTCATGCCGAATGTGTAGAGGGACTATAGTGATCGCATATGAATATGTCATTTTACTATTATTGTTGTTATTATTATTATTATTAGTCATTTGTATTTGTATTGAAATGTTTGCATACCGAAGGTTTAGATCATTGACACTTTTTCTGAGGTGCTTGAATATGCCTAACAACTTAAATGTTTGCATATAGTGAGGCCCTTAGACAACATGACAACCTTAAATGTTTACCTTGTTGGACACATCTACCACACTTAGAGGGGGGGTGAATGAGTGTGGGGATATTTTTCCCAAAACTTCCCTCTTACACAAAAACTCCTTAGTTAACATTCAACATTTTCTCATTACTCATTGCTGTCATTTATAATTAGTTAGATGTGAATACATATCAACAACATATCTTCAAAAAATCATCTCCACAAGGAACACAAACAACACAAGATATATGTACAATTTTTCTTTTTATTATGGACTTCAATCCAGGGGTTTTTCAGCAACAACTGAATAAAGTACAACTCCAAAAGAGAACCAGCTCTATATGCAAGACTTATCTTACATTCTCATCACCAACTGAGATGAGGCAACAATCCTCAACATATATCAATCTGTCAACATAAACAAGTGCATCAACCATGCACCAACTTGTAATCAACCTATACCATAAACAAGTGCATCCGACCATGTACCAAGTATATACCAATCATGTGTCAAATAATAATCAACAATGACTCATAAATATGTACCAACATCATCAACTATACACCTCATGTATGTGCCAACTCATCAACTGCTTGTCTCAACCATGACTAGTTTTAGATTAGTCAACAACCCCAACTTGAAATAATCGTAACTTTGTACCTGTAATGAATAAAGATCTGAAACTGATAAAAATTGTTATTTAGTGTGTTGTATGCAATTCATTCAGTTGACACTACTTGTAACCTTTCAGAAAAAACGTTATAACAAAAATGACATACCTTGCTGAATTCTGGCTTATTCTAGAGAGTGAACTTGTAATATTCATTGAATTGATTTGAAACTATTACAAAACACACTATAGCCTATACCCTAACCAACACATTTGGTCTCACTGAATTTGGATCTGTTATGAATAAGTTATGACGTTTTTACCCAAAACACCTTTTTTTGACTAGTTTCAGGACTAGCCACAAACCCTATTTTCCACGAAGTGTAAATCCCAAAATACAACGAACCACAAGCTGAATTTTTTACCATAGATACTTGGGTATGTTTTCTCAATGTCATAGCAATTTCACAATATGAATCATTATAGAAAAATATTTATAGTGAAAATGGTGAGATGACCTGGAAATAACATACCTTAGAAATCATCATCAAAAGAATTTATCCTCCTTTTAATTCCGACCTTCTTTTCTTCATCTTCCTTCTGAAATTCGGCTTATATATCCTTGGTTAACTCAGTGACCTATATATATTCAATATTCTCAAGTGTTTCACACCAAAAATGCTCAAGAATCTCTCACAAGAAGCTCTCCATCAATACTCCAAAAGATATTTTCACAAGAATGTTATAACCCTAAATTGCACCACACATGCTTACCTGGCATCAGGCCAACTCATATCCATTCCTTGCCAAAGCCATGCTGAGGAACATCTTTGAAAATCCTTTTGAGTTAAGTCAAACATGCCCTAACTCACTACTGTATGTGTTGGAACGCTGGCAGACCTACTACTGCACACGTTGGAACGCTGGCAGGCCTACTACAACCCACATTTACCTAACAAAGCACAAAAACAGGAAAGTTGCCGATGGGACAAAAAGATATGGGTCAGTTAACTGAAACTCCCAGCCATGCATGGCCGAGAGTTCGTCCAAAACCCTAGCTCCTTCTAGCCTATAAAAGAAGGGGTAAGGGTACTATTTGGAAAAAGGAAAAAGATAGCAAAGAAACTTTGCCCAATTGCCGAATCCATTTGTCCCAACCCTTTAGCCTTTCCTCAATCCTAAGAAGAATTCAAGCAAAGCAGTTGGAGGACAAAGAAGAGGAGGAGCCCAGGATCAGGATCAAGGAACAGTGGCCGATCTCTATCATTATTGTAAGTTGATTCATCTTGAGATTAATAAAAGAATACTTTTCCCGTCCCAATACATGAGTTATATATGATTTATTCGATTTATGCTTAATCTCTAACCCTCAAGTAGAAAATAGCATGCATGCGTAGTGTTTTGTCTTGATTGCAGGATTGTCTTTGGAAGGAGTAGCGCAAGAAAGTGGACAAAGCGCAACGGTGGATCTACACCAAACATTAGTAAAAATGTTAGTAGGTCTTTTCCATGCTTGTGTGTAAAAAAAAGGGGTTTTGAGTTTTGGGGTGATAGGTTAAAAGTGATTTCTTTAGGGTCATGATCTACATGCAAGCCTAACCCTAGCTTGCTAGTCTGTAGGGTATTATTTCTCCACAAAAGAATTGGAAACTCCACTGGACAGAGAGCCCGACCACATGCCGATGGTATCATTGGTTTGGCACAAACCAAGCCCGTTGAGCAATTGACAAAACAATTGCAACAATTATTTATACAACACTCAGCGGCCAGCCAAACTACTGCTTTGGCTGCTCCTCCTACCCAAACGTCGGAAGTACACTCCGTGCAGACAACTAACCCAAAGGCCCCCCAGCAGCCTGAAGGGAAGAAAAAACAACAAAAGAAGGGTAAGGGGGATAAAAAACCCACTGATAATACTGGCGAGGGCACTACGGAAAAACAGAAGGTGAGGTATCCGTGCAACTTGTGTGTGGAAGACCACCCGACTCATCTATGTCCTCGACTTGCGGAGGCCCAAAAGTTTTTCACACAGCAACAACAAGCTGTGTTGACTAATCCCTTTCAGCATGGGCAAAATTTAACTCAAGCCTCTACAAGTGTCGAAGGGGGTAGCCAGAAAACCTGCCCTCCTCCAAATAATTCCTCTTCCGCGAATGTATATATGGTTAGGGGGGATGCTTTAATAACGACTAGAGTGCACGACTATAGTAAACCAAGTGCCTCTGAGAAGGGTAAAGAAGCTGAAATCCCATCTCTTCTTCTACAGATTGAGAAGACATTGGGAGAAACGATTACACGCATTCCAAAGGGTGCATTTAAGAAAGCTTCTCACAATCCAAACACAAGGGCCACCCAGAATTATTCTGTGGTAGAAGATTTATCCCAAACCCCTTGTGCTATGTCCGCTTTAGAAGTCCTCCAAAGTTGCCCTGCTCAGAGGAAAGCCTTGTTGACTGCTTTAGGCTCTACTGAGACTTGTAACCCGGGTACCATCATGTTAGATACGACTGACTTGAAACCTCGTCTGCCTTAACACGTCGCGTTTCAGATAGTAGTGGCTCATCCCACGAAAACTTTTACACGGAATATCTTCCGCATGGTGGTTGACGAGGGCGCTTCGACTTGCGTTATGTCATTAGCATGCTGGAAAGCCATTGGTCAGCCTGAGTTGTCTCCATCACCTACTCTCCTTACTACGTTCGAAGGTCGTTCATTCCGACCACATGGCATCATTCCTTCTTTCTCTGTGTAGTTAGGAGGGAAGACCGTGTGCGTCGAAGTAGAGGTAGTCGATGCCCCCCTCGACTACAATATCTTGTTAGGTCGTAGTTGGACTTATGCTATGCAAGCTGTGGTCGCTACAGTTTTTCGAGTCTTATTATTTCCACACGAGGGTCGGATAGTGACCATTGATCAATTGTCCTTCTCTAGACCTGACCCAGCTTTGGGGGCATCCACGGTTCCCATGATAGATAATCCTCAAGCCAGTGTCATTAACGTAGGAGTTGGTTTGTGCCCATGTTTTATGGGTACTTTCGATTACCCACCTCCTCATGGCGATGTCAAGTTTATATCGACTCACCACAAGGCTGAGATTTTTCACGTCTCGTCGTTCCGCACGACTTGCTTTCAGGATCCGTGGATTCTTCCTTCCCCATCAGCCACGATGGATGAGACGAGGCACTCCAGCATGTCCATGCCCTTATCGGCTACTGAAGTAGCATACTCTTTGGTCCAGCAAGCTTCAGCCACCCCTGATCCGGCTCTCGCACAAGAGTTGGATCCACCTCTAGAGCCTATCTGGGCTCAGGGTTCTCTCGCCAATACTGATTCGTTAGACTTAGTCTTGCCTTCTGACAAAGCTGTAATCGAAGCAATGATTAGTCCAGACAAAACTTGGGAAGATCTTCATCATAGATCATATTTCCTCCCAGAGTTAAGCCGAATCGAGGCAGGAGAATTCACTGTCACCATGACAGGAGATCAGCCATGTCCCATTAACCTCTTAGCTACACAGGAAATTTATGCTGAGGGAAATATGGCGACTATCGTTGCCACTATACCTATCAACATCTCCCGAAACCCTGGCATCATGGAGAATGTCTTCATCGGAGCGGATTGCTCCCCTGAAGAGGTTCAGATTTACACGAATCTTTTCAAAGAATTCCGCGACGCTTTTGCCTGGTCTTATGAGGAAATGCCAGGCATCGATCCGAAAATAGTTGAACATGAGATCACTACGTATCCTGATGCTAAGCCTGTTCGACAAAAACTTCATCCCGTTAATCCTAGGAAATTAGCAACCATCAAGGCTGAGGTTGAGAAATTGCTCAAGGCAGGGTTCATTTACTCGATTCATTTGACTCAGTGGGTGTCAAACCCTGTGCCGATCGATAAAAAACAAGGTACGATTCGTGTATGTACCAATTTCTATGATTTGAATAAGGCATGTCCAAAATATAATTATCCAACCCCATTCATCGATCATATCATTGATGAATGCGCCGGTTGTGAAGCCTTTTCGTTCATGGATGGTTTTTCAGGATATAATCAAATCCAAATCAAACCTGAGGACCAACACAAAACGACATTCATTTCTCCGTGGGGTACATTCGCTTATCGTAAGATTCCTTTTGGTCTCAAGAATGCTAGAGCCAATTTCCAGCGGGCCATGTCTTTTGCGTTTCACGACCTCAAACATATAGTCGAGGCCTATCTAGATGATTTAGCATCACGCTCTCGCAAGCGAAAGGATCATCCTATGCACCTCCGACTAATTTTTGAACACTGTCGCTACTTCAGGATTTGCTTGAATCCCAACAAGTGCAGCTTTTGCGTCACGTCAGGATGTTTGTTAGGTTTCATCGTTTCAACAACAGGGATCATGGTCGATCCTCTTAAGGTGGAGGCAATAGTCCAGTTGCCCCCCCATGCACAATCTTACAACTTCAAAGTCTTCAAGGCAAGGTGAACTTCTTACAACGCTTCATCGCCAACTATGCCGAAATCACCAAGGGATTTATGCATTTACTGAAGAATGATGTTCCCTTTTTCTGGGACGAAGCAGCTCAACGCTCTTTCGACGCATTAAAACACGCCCTCACTACCGCACCTCTGCTACGACCACCTAACTATAACAAAGAATTCTTATTATATTTGGCTGCCACAGAGTCAACCATAGGCATGGTTTTAGTTCAGGAGGATGATTCGTTTTTCGAATACGTGATCTATTACCTGAGCCGAGGCCTCATAGGACCGGAACTTAATTATACCCATCTCGAAAAACTTGCGTTGGCAGCAGTTCATGCTGTTCAATGGTTCAGTCACTATGTTCTGTTTCGCAAGACCACCATCGTTGCCATCGTGAATCCATTCCAGTACATGTTGACATGACGAGTTATCGACGGAAAAATCAGTAGATGGATGGTAATCCTCCAAGAATTTGACTTAGACTTCGTTTCAGCCAAGTCCAAAAAGTCACTGGTCTTCGCAGAACTTATCTCGGAGCTTTCGGTTGAGTCAGGTGACGTTGTGCCTGAGGAATCGCCTATCCGGGGGGATATGTTTTTGATTGAATCTTCAGACCCCTGGTACAGAGATATACTGATCTATCTCCAGACTTTGAAGTGCCCCACCTCTGCTTCTCGTGACGAGCGTCGGCGGATACGCCATCAGGCTAAGAACTATCTCATACTCAATGATACGTTGTATCAGAGAGGTGTAGACTGCATCTTGCGCCGATGTATCACTCATGAGGAGGTCGTCATAGTGCTCAACGATTGTCATATAGGAGCCTATGGCAGTCACTTGTCTGGGTTGGCAACAACCCAAAAGATTTTACGAGCATGTTACTTCTGGCCCACACTTATGAAAGATTGTATCGAGTCGGTCAAGAAGTGTCATTCGTGCCAAATCTTCTCACGGAAGATGAGGGCACATCCAGCTCCCATGTTTCCTGTCATCACAGTTGGTCCCTTCACTAAATAGGGGATTGATTACACTACATGCAACCCCTCGTCAACAAGGGGGCACCGCTATATCATCGTAGCTGTTGACTACTTTACTAAGTGGGTCGAAGCTATGCCGACATTCAAAGATGATGGAGAGACCGCATCTCTCTTCTTATTTAACCATATTATAGCACGGTTCGGCGTCCCGAGAGAGATTGTCACTGACCATGGCAGTCACTTTCATAACCAAATGATGTCCGAGTTAACGTCAAAGCTTGGGTTACAGAAAGAATATTCATCACCTTACTACCCCCAAGCCAATGGGCAGGTGGAAGTTGTAAACAAAACTCTCAAGACGATTCTACAGTGAACTATCAACTCAGCCAAGTCGAATTGGCATTTGATGTTATACTCGGCATTATGGGCTTACCGAACCTCAGTTAAGACTGCAACTGATTTCTCACCTTTCCAACTCGTTTACGGGCTAGAGGCAGTCTTGCCCATCGAATGTCAAATTCCATCTCTGAAATTGGCAGTACAGTTATTGCCAGACACTTCTCCGCTTGAAGAACGGTCAGTGCACCTTGAGCAGCTTGATGAACAACGTCGTGATGCGGCCCTGGCCAATGAGGCTCATAAACATAAGGTCAAGTGTCAATATGATAGGTCCGTTCGTCCTCGGGTTTTCTCTGAGGGTGACCTTGTCCTGGTCTATGACCAAGATAAGGACCCCCTGGGGGCAGGAAAGTTTAAACCCATGTGGTTCAGACCCTTCATTATTAAGGAGGTTTTAAAAAAGGGCGCTTATCGTCTGGTCGATTTTGAAGGGAATGCTTTGGCGGAGCCTAGAAATGGGCTCTACCTCAAGAAGTATTACTCATAGAATGGTCACTGTGGGTAGCTTTTTGTAACATATGTATAGTCTTTGTACTATTACTTTTTACATTTCTTTTAAAACATGTTATGGACGTGTCATTGATGTTATCTTTCGTCAATATGGCAGATGTCAAGTGAGTCTGAGGTGTTCGTTGGGTATGCGGACGGGGCTAGTCGACACACGCGGAGGCTTGCCTCCGCAGCTTGGGTAATCTTTACACCACAGGGTCAATTGTTATCTTCCGGAGGTATATGCTTAGGTGACACCACAAACAATGTTGCTGAGTATAGTGCATTTATTGAGTTGCTTCATGACGCTTTGTCATTGGGTATCTCTCATCTCCAGGTCTAGCTAGACGCTCAACTGGTTGTGTCACAGCTGAACGGAATACACTGGGTTCATGACCCAACTTTACATCGACGATTCCTTAGGGTACATCTCTTGGAATGCAATTTTGATTATATTACATATTTTCATGTTCCTAGGAGTCTGAATCAAATCACAGATACTCTAGTTAATCACATTTTAGATTGGCATCTTGCCCACATATAAAAAGATCATGAACATAAACATGTAAATACATTTTTGCACACATAATCCATAAGACACAAAAAAGAAGTAAAAATCATATATAAACATCATAAAATCCTCAGAGTACATAGATGGGGCTAACGAGTCACTGGGGCTTATGCCCTCAAAAAATATATACATATCAGTGCTCAGGGCACATAAAAGTCTAAAGTCTATTCAGGGCCTATGGGCCCTGTTATACTCATATACAGCCTGGTCCAAACACCTAAATAATCAGACCCATGTCCGAGGTACCCCCACAATATGAGTCTGCAAAGAGGGCGGCAGGTCCTCTATCTCTTCCATGGAAATTATGCGAGTGAGTGCAGTAAAGTTCCGCTCAATCCGCCTCAGGACCCTCTCGGCCTCCCCTGCTGGGAGGTTCCCTACTACTACTGCTCATCCAGCGGCGGCAACTGCGGCTTCTGGCCATGGGCGACGCCTGTTCCGTGCATAGTCGGTAGGTCGCACGGGTCCCACATCTGCATGCAATACACGTTCACCCATCAAAAACTCTGTTATACAAAAACATGATATATATATCGAAAAGACATAAAAATTACATATGAAAACAAAAAAAACTGTATAGGTGGAGACTTACCCATCTCCCCTCGCTCCTCACAAGGAGGCACTGGTATCGCTAGATCTCTGGAGAAGTCGATCCCCACATATGGGTAGTCCTCAATAGCTGGGATCTACTGTGACAGCCAGGCAAAAAAGTCATCATTGAAGGCCTCTACGGTCCTTCCACCACCCTGTCGCGACAACAACGTTGCCCATCTGCATACTGCGGGGAAAGTAGCCAGATGTCCTCGTACTGTAAGCCGAGGACTAAAACATGGAATTCTCTCGAAGAAAAATGAACACAGGATCGTCCCAAACCCGAAGTTCTTGTGTGTCCGCTGTCTGCAAGCTGTCAACTGACCTGTCCTGCTCGCTAGTAGTGTGGTACTCCAATCAAAAATTTGTGCATTCATGCACTGGATTGCACAGTTCATCTGTGCGCGCAAATCCTAATGCACGGCTGCGGAGCCGGTAATCTACCCAATGAGCGATAAAATAGTCTGAAGGGCGAGGCTGGTAATCCTACTAACGGGTACCAAGGAAGATCTCTGATCGGTCTCAGTCTCACAATATTCCTCTATCAGCTCCGAGATTTTGCTCGGCCCCACAGGAAAAGTCTGAAAGTTGACTGGTTCCCCTCTCCTCGAGAGGCTAATCAAAAAATAAATATCCTCGGTGGTGGGCACCAAGGATTTCCCCTCTATCATGAAAGCCTCTGCATCAGGGTGCCAATAGTCAACCAGGGCGTTCAGTAGCCTTGGTTGCACGCGCATAAACTGACACAAAAATAATTTCACTAAACCACACTGCGTCAGCACAGCCATAATGTTCGTATCTGCGGCCACTAACTCATTGGCGGCCTCGTGCTCTCTGACGCAAGCTGCCCCTCAGCGAGCAAGCTGCTCCCACCAGGAACTTCTTCTCTCACTGGCCCGAAGAGTCAACGCTCTTCCAACTCCACCTGGGAGTCCACTACCCACAGTACACTCCTCCGGTGATTCCCCTTTCAGATATCGGGAAATCGGAATTCGCGGTCTCGCGAACTTTATAAGTATAATCACATGTAACTCCAAAACCCCGAACCCCGATGGTCAACGGGGTCAACCTTTCAGATATCGGGATATCGCAACTCGGGGGTTCGCGGTTCACGCGAACGCAATTTATATGCAATGCAAAACCCCGAGTGCCGAAATGCCGATCTCTCGGCTCAACTCCACCTATCTCCCACTATGTCTTGGGGACCCACCTTGCCACGTCCTCTTCGGGATTTCGCGGATCGCGAATCCACGATACAAATTTCCTTGTGGTCGAAAACCCCGAAACACCGAACGCCGAAACCCCGAAGTTCGATGACACCTGTCAACATTCCATGGTGAGGCCTAACGCCTTGACACCTGTCCTCCACTCGGCTATCGGGAAATCGCGATTCAGGAAATCGTGGTTCTTGGTGCACAAGGTCACAGGCCTTGCCAAACCCCGAATCCCGACTCCTCAAGATCCTTCACCACGTGCCCTTCCGATGATTGACGGCTCCCGTTGATTCGGGAAATCGCTGGTCGCGATTTCAAAGGGTATGAGACTCTTTTCTCTAGAAACGCCGAATGTCGAATCCCGATCCTTAGGGATCTCACGCCACGTGTCCCTGTTCCGATCAACGACCTCGATTGATTCGGGAAATCGTCGGTCGCGATTTCAAAGAGTTGAACCCTTGTCCTCGGGAAACACCAAACCCCGAACCCCGATCCTCAGGGATCTCATGCCACGTGTCCCTATCCTGATCGACGGTTCAGATCGATTCGGGGAATCACGACTCACGATTTCACGAGGTGTAGAATTCTTCCCTTGCCAACCTCCAAATGCCGAAACCCCGAAATCTGATGGACCTTGGTTCTCCACACCTGTGCTTACGGGTTATCTTGCACGCAACTCCTCCACGATCAGATGGTCCTCGGGATCTCGCGAAACGTTACTGGAGTTACACGCCATCAATTATCTTCCTCTTGAGAACTCTTTCTGCTCCCAATGGTTCAATTCTGTTCACGCTCCTCCTGGGTCTGTTCCCATGATACAATGCGGAACTATCCCTCCTGAGCTTTGTGTCTCCTGGACTCCTTCAGAGACTTCTCACGTTCTTCCTGCACTCGACTTCCAACAGCCCTCAAGTCGTTAAAGTCGCTTGGGCCTGTGCAATCCTGCTAACACAGTCCCACTCTCCTTCCCTCAGACTCGACGTTGAGACTTCAGTTCGACCTGCACTCACTTGCACGGTTCGAACAACCCAACATAAACCCTGGGCAACAGAGAACAAAAGTTCAACTGCTCAGCCTCCTCAATGCACTCTATGCGGAGGAATTCAACTGCACTCTATGCAGAAATCTCCTGGCTTAAGCAAAGAATCAATTGAAACTCATTTCCTCATTCCCTCAGGTTTCTGACCTGATATGAAATCACATATGCAGCATATAAAAGATAAGAATAAAAAGAAGCAAGCATGCAAAAGCATAATGTCAACAACACACAGAGATCAAACACATCCATGGAATTGAATCAAAGCTCTTCCTATTAACTCAATATCTGTACATGGAGGTTATTTACAAATTCTCTGCTTGCTCTCTCTTGTTCCTGTCTGCCAGAATGATAATACAATGTACAAGGGAGGGTGTCTATACTCCGTTTTCCCTCTCGAAAGCTAGAACTGTCTAATCTACAGTTAATTCCTACCTATCAGCCTTAATAGTATTAAGTGCCTTCCTATCTATAACACAATACAAGTGCGCTCGGCTTTGAATGCCCTTAGTTAAACGGCGGCGCAACAATACCAAGGTAGAATTTAAAAATTTTAGGTTTTCTGGCTTGTCCAGCTGTATGTTCTCTTTTCACGCGCTGGCTTGCTTGGTAGGTGAGCGATGCTCCTGCATCATACTCCTCGGCTCAAAATATTTCATGGGCTCCTGTCCATGAGCTCCTGCACACTATGCCCATGCTTCTATATGACTGCCTCTGTTTCCCAGCTAGCATCCTCCACTGGGTGATTCTTCCATTTTACCAGGTATTCAAAATATTGCTTTCTCCTGGTTTTTCTTCCAACTCTTTTGTCCAGTATGCACTCCATCTCAGGTTTCTGTGCAACTGGTAATTGCTTTTGCCACTGGATCACTGGTTCCTTAGTTCCAGCCTCTGCTTCATCAGCCCTGTAGGGGTATAAATCCGAAATGTTGAAAATCGGAGATATCTCGATGCCCTCTGGCAACTCAAGCTCATATGCATTCTCGCCAAATTTCCTCAGAATTTTGCATGGCCCGATTTTCTTCATCTTGAGCTTGTTATATGTTCCCCTTGGGAACCTTTCTCTTCTCAAATGCGCCAGAACCATGTCCCCAACTTCAATCTAAAGTTGCCTTTTCCTCTGATTGGCCCTGCGCTTGTATTCCTGATTGGACTTCTGCAGCCGCTGCTTCACCTCTGCGTGAAGTTCTTGCATTGCCTCAACGAACTCCTCAGCTCTCGCGCTGCTTGTCTCATCCTATTCTGGCTCCCTGAGCTCAGACACTCCTCTCGGCTGTGTTCCATATAAAATTTGAAACGGACTCTTACCTGTACTCCGATTCACAGAATCGTTGTACGCAAACTCTACCTGTGGTAAGATCTGATCCCAGCTGGTGTGATGCTCCACCACTAGGCTCCTCAACAGATCTCCCAAGCTTATGTTAACTACTTCTGTCTGCCCATCTGTCTGCGGATGGTAAGCAGAACTGAATGCTAATTCAGTCCCCAGCTTCTTCCATAGCGTCCTGCAAAAATGACCTATGAACTTGGTATCCCGATCCGAGACTATGCTTCTCGGCAATCCATGCAATCGCACGATTTCTTTGAAAAACAAATTTGCGATGTGTGTGGCATCGCTGGTCTTATGACATGGGATAAAATGTGCCATCTTCGAGAACCTATCCACCACCACAAAGATGGAATCCACTCCTCGCTGTGTTCTCGGTAATCCCAAAACAAAATCCATACTAATGGCCTCCCATGGCCTCTCTGGTATAGACAACGGCTGATAGAACCCTGTGTTCTACTTTCGGCCTTTGGCATGCTGACATATCCAACACTTGTCAACAAAAATTTTGACATCTTCTCGCATGCCAGGCCAATAATAAGATTCGCTCAGCTTGGCGAATGTTTTGTCATGCCCGAAATGACCTGCTAAGCCTCCGCTGTGCTTTTCCTTCACCAAATTCTCTCTCATAGAGCAATCTGGAATGCATAATTGATTGCCTTTGAATAGAAATCCATCCTGGATCTGATATTCTAGCCACGGGCTCCTATCCCTGAGAACTGGGTTCTCGGCTGCCTCGTATGCTTCACCAAAATCAACATCACCTGCATACATATATTTTAAATTTTCAAAACCCAAGGTTTTGACCCTGAATTCCTGCAGCAATAAACATTTTCGACTCAAGGCGTCAGATACCTTGTTTGCAGTCCTTGAAATGTGCTTTATGACAAAGGTGAAATTCTGCATATATTCCACCCACTTCACATGCTTTTGATTCAGCTTCTCCTGCTGACTCACGAATTGCAGTGCATGATTATCACTGTACAACACAAATTCTTTGGGTATGAGATAATGCCTCCACTTCTTCAATGCTTGGATAATGGCATAGAATTCTTTGTCGTATGTGGAGTACTTCAATTTCGCATCATCCAACTTCTCGCTGTAATATGCCACAGGTCTGTCATCCTGACGTAAAACTCCTCCAACAACATATCCATTGGCGTCACACTTGACATGGAAGGTTTTTTGAAAATCAGGTAGCACCAGAATAGGCTGCTCAGTAATCTTTCGCTTCAACAGATTGAAGCTTTTCTCAGCCTTCGCTGTCCACTGAAAAATTTTATGCCGCTTTTTCACTGTGTCCATCATCGCGACACTGATTCCACTAAAATTCCGAATGAATTTTCTGTAGAAGCTTGCCAATCCATGGAAGCTCCTCACCTCAAAAACATTCCTCGGCGATGGCCAATTCCTGATTACTTCAACCTTCTCAGGATCCATCTTCAATTCATTTGCCGAGATTACAAAACCCAGATATATGAGTTCTGTCTGCATGAAGGAACACTTCTTCAAATTGATCAGGAGCTTCTCCTGCTGTAATCTTCTCATCACAATGGCCAAATGCCTCAAGTGTTCTTCCCTGGTTTTGCTGAAAATCAAAATATCATCCAGGTATACAACCACAAATTTGCCAATGAATTCCCGTAGGACTTCATTCATCAGCCTCATAAAAGTGCTTGGCGCGTTTGTCAACCCAAATGGCATGACTAGCCATTTGTACAAACCCTCGTTTGTCTTGAATGCTGTCTTCCATTCATCGCCCTCTCTCATCCGGATCTGATGATATCCGCTCTTGAGGTCTATCTTAGAAAAATAGTTTGCCCCGCTCAGGCAATCCATCAAGTCATCCATTCTCGGCAGTGGAAATCTATACCTGATGGTGATCTTATTAATCGCCCTGGAGTCTGTACACATCCTCCAGCCTCCATCCTTCTTTGGGCTCAGTACTGTTGGAACGACACAGTGACTTAGACTCTCTCTCACCAGTCCCTTGTCCTGCAGATCCTGAACCTGCCTTTTGACTTCCTCGTTCTCCTGAGGTGTCAACCTGTACGCTGCCTTATTTGGAAAACTTGCTCCGGGTATGAGGTCAATGTGGTGACTCACACTCCTCATCGGTGGCAATGAACGCGGCAGTTCATCCACGATGATGTCAACAAACTCTCCCAGTAGTTGCTGAATCTCCTCTGGCAAGTCGTCCACTCTTGTGCTTGTCAGGACAATTCTCGGCTTCCTGAAAACAAAGAATTGTGGATCTTCATCCTTCTCCAGTTCTGTGAAAAGTTCTTTCCCACTCATGAGAAGTATTGTACTGATCACTTCCGACTTTACTTCCTTATCCTTCATTGGCAGCAACGTGTGTGGTTTCCCATCCTTCTCCAAGGTATATGTGTTCATCCTCCCATCATGAACAACATGTCTATCAAACTGCCATGGTCTTCCCAATAATACATGACAGACATCCATGGGTATAACATCACACAAGACTTCATCTCTATATTCACCCATTTTAAAATTTACCAAGCATTGTTTTGTAACACATACCTGGTGTCCTTTCTGCAGCCACGTCACTTTGTATGGACTCGGGTGTTTGTTCGTCTTCAGCTCCAGTTTCTCCACCATCTCGGTCGAAACGAGATTATCGGTGCTCCCACTGTCCACTATGACCTTGCATTTCCAGCCCTTGTTCTTGCAAGTCGTCCGGAACAGTCTACATCTCTGAGCTGTATCCTCCATCTCTTTCTCGGGTTTCAAGAGAACTTTATGCACTGTTAGTGACTTCCCACTTCCAGCGTCTTCATTTTCAACATCACGCCTCTGCGCCTCAACAACATGAGCGTTTCCTCTGTCCATCTTCCTTTCTGGATAGTCCACTGCTTTGTGACCATCTTTACCACATGTGAAACATGTGATGACTCCTCCTCGACCTCTACCTCGACCTCGGGTACGAGGAAATGTATTGGTATCAGCGTAATCTCCTTGCTGATCCAGTCGCTGCCTCCTCGGCTCAAAATTTTGCTGCCTCTGCTGTGAGGTTCCACCTCTTTCAACTCTTCCTTGAGGCTTTTTCCACTCCTCCTTGGGCTTCTGAGTTCTCTCTTGAACAACAACTTTTCCTCTGGGTTGGCTTCTGCCTCGCCCTCGCTGTCCCTGCTTGCGGCTCAGCTTTTCTTCTGCTTTCAGAGCCATCTGGTACGCATCCTCAACTGTGCGGATGGTAACCATGCTCAACTCATCCTGAATGTCATACCTCAACCCATTCAGGTATCTTGCCACCTTTTCGTCATCACTCTCTTGATGACCAGATCGAATGTTGAGCCTGTAGAACTCCTCTGTGTATTCTTTCACCGTCATCAACTTCTGCCTCAGGTTCTGCATGCGCCTGAACAATGTGATCTGGTAATCCCTCGGAATGAACTTCGCCTTCATCTTGGCGATCATTCGATCCCAATTCTTGATCTTCTGCTTGCCCTTGGAACACCTATCTACCTGCAGCTCGTCCCACCATAAGGCTGCATGTCCCTTCAGCTTCGTGAAAGCATGCCTCACCTTTTTATCCTCTTCGATATCTTCATAATCGAAGTAGGTGTCGAGTGCTCGGATCCAATCCAGCAACTCCTCTGCGTTCAGATTCCCCTCATAGACGGGAATGTCCATCTTTGTCTTCGAGCTCATCCTCGAAATGGCTTTGATCAACCTCTCTGTCGAGGCATCCTCTGCTGAGACCTCCTCTTCAGCATGTCCAGCCTCCTCCTCAACCTCGGAATCGCTGAACTCTCCCGCGTCGGCTCCACGCCTCTGGGTGGCCTCCATATCTTCGAGTCTCTCCCTGAGATCTCGTATCTGACGCTCCATCTCTGGATTCCCTGCTGGATTTCCTGTTGGTCTACCCCTTCTTCGGGCATCCCTGTCCTTACGATCAGGTGACTGCCTCTCCCTCCTGGGCGGCATTTATGTCTCTTCTGTCTCTGCTTCAAAAACAAAGAGACTCCCGCTCTGATACCACTCTGACGCAAGTCGTGAGTATCAGAGGGTTTCTTCTTTCTCCTTCTCTTCTCTCACCTGCAATATACAGACAAGACTCGATAGCTCTGATACCACCCTGACGCAAGCTGCCCCTCAGCGAGCAAGCTGCTCCCACCAGGACCTTCTTCTCTCACTGGCCCGAAGAGTCAACGCTCTTCCAACTCCACCCGGGAGTCTACTACCCACAGTACACTCCTCCGGTGATTCCCCTTTCGAATATCGGGAAATCGGAATTCGTGGTCTCGCGAACTTTATGAGCACAATCACACGTAACTCCAAAACCCCGAACCTCGATGGTCAACGGGGTCAACCTTTCGGATATCGGGATATCACAACTCGGGGGTTCGCGGTTCACGCGAACGCAATTCATATGCAATGCAAAACCCCGAGTGCCGAAATGTCGATCTCTCGGCTCAACGCCACTTGTCTCCCACTATGTCTTGGGGACACACCTTGCCACGTCCTCTTTGGGATTTCGCGGATCGCGAATCCACGATACAAATTTCCTTGTGGTCGAAAACCCTGAAACACCGAACGCCGAAACCTCAAAGTCCGATGACACCTGTCAACATTCCATGGTGAGGCCTAACGCCTTGATACCTGTCCTCCACTCGGCTATCGGGAAATCGTGATTCGGAAAATCGCGGTTCTTGGTGCACAAGGTCACAGGCCTTGCCAAACCCTGAATCCCGACTCCTTAGGATCCTTCGCCACGTGCCCTTCCGATGATTGACGGCTCATGTTGATTCGGGAAATCGCCGGTCGCGATTTCAAAGGGTATGAGACTCTTGTCTCCAGAAACGTCGAATGCCGAATCTCGATCCTCAGGGATCTCATGCCACGTGTCCCTGTTCCGATCAACAACCTCGATTGATTCGGGAAATCGCTGGTCGCGATTTCAAAGAGTTGAACCCTTGTCCCCGGGAAACACCAAACCCCGAACCCCGATCCTCAGGGATCTCATGCCACGTGTCCCTATCCTGATCGACGGTTCAGATCGATTCGGGGAATTGCGACTCGCGATTTCACGAGGTGTAGAATTCTTCCCTTGCCAACCTCCGAATGCCGAAACCCCGAAATCCGATGGACCTTGGTTCTCCACACCTGTGCTTACGGGTTATCTTCCGCCCAACTCCTCCACGATCGGACGGTCCTCGGGATCTCGCGAAACTTTACTGGAGTTACACGCCGTCAATTATCTTCCTCTTGAGAACTCTTCCTGCTCCCAATGGTTCAATTCTGTTCACGCTCCTCCTGGGTCTGTTCCCACGATACAACGCGGAACTATCCCTCCTGAGCTTTGTGTCTCCCAGACTCCTTCAGAGACTTCTCACGTTCTTCTTGCACTCGACTTCCAACAACCCTCAGGTCGTTAAAGTTGCTTGGGCCTGTGCAATCCTGCTAACACAGTCCCACTCTCCTTCCCTCAGACTCGGTGCTGAGACTTCAGTTCGACCTGCACTCACTTGCACGGTTCGAACAACCCAACATAAACCCTGGGCAACAGAGAACAAAAGTTCAACTGCTAAGCCTCCTCAACGCACTCTATGCGGATGAATTCAACTGCACTCTATGCAGGAATCTCCTGGCTTAAGCAAAGAATCAATTGAAAATCATTTCCTCATTCCCTCAGGTTTCTGACCTGATATGAAATCACATATGCAGCATATAAAAGATAAGCATAAAAATAAGCAAGCATGCAAAAGCATAATGTCAACAACACACAGAGATCAAACACATCCATGGAATTGAATCAAAGCTCTTCCTATTAACTCAATATCTATACATGGAGGTTCTTTACAAATTCTCTGCTTGCTCTCTCTTGTTCCTGTCTGCCAGAATGATAATACAATGTACAAGGGAGGGTGTCTATACTCCGTTTTCCCTCTCGAAAGCTAGAACTGTCTAATCTACAGTTAATTCCTACCTATCAGCCTTA
>ML787113.1:193482-235000 GCA_009831015.1 Picea engelmannii
TCCTTCTTGATTTTGTCACCTTACTTTATCATTTCTTGATTTTGTCACTTCTCTTTATTATTTAAATAATCCACCTTGACTTTGTCACTTTACTTTATCATTTAAATAATGGTTTCTTCTTTTAGGCCACTTTGACTTCTTTGACCTTGGGGGCTTCAAGCTTTCATGTGGGGGTCCTTCATCTTTGTAAGGCCATAACTTTCAAACAATGAGGAGTTATGTGACATTCCACATACCACCAAAAATGGCATGACAAGCACCATCCATATAGGATAGTTTCACCAACAATTTCCTTGATCTTCATCTCATTATTCCACATACAAGCATGGGTTCTCCAACCATTCTTCTAGGATAACTCAATCCATAAAGTATGTTCCCGTGAGGGATTTCACCATAAGGGGACCACTTTGGATTTCATCTATTTGTGCACCTTATCAATCATGATAAGAAAATAATGAGAGCAAGGGTCCTCCAACCATTCTTCTAGGATAACTCAATCCACAAAGCGTCTTCCCGCGAGGGCTTTCACCATAAGGGGACCACTTTGGATTTCATCCATTTGTGCACCTTATCAATCATGATAAGACAATAATGAGTTATCTATACATTTTTCCAACAATGCATCATATACCAATGAAACCACAATGATCCATCTTCATCATGTATCAATGACAACTCATTGATCCATCTTCATCATATCAATGAGAACTCATTGATCCATCTTCATCTATACATTCTCATCAAGGAAAATACATATTATATTACATCAATCATAAATCAGTCAATCCTTTGACATCAATAAATCACTTGACATCAATCAATCAAACCATTGGCATCAATGACAACATGATCCAACATACCTAAATAGGCTTCTGGGAGTACATTTTTCCTCAAAATTTTCCATACAATGTTGTAGTGAATTTGGACAATATTGTTGTCCACCTCCAGTTGAATAGGCATTGTATGTTTCATACTTCTGCTTGGCTTGGAATGCAATTTCATCATCGTTGAAGCTACATACATTGTTTATTGGTTCGATGGGTGCTTCTTCTTCGTTGGTTCGTCGGTTGTTGGTTGTTTTTGTTTGGTTCAACTTTGCAAGGTTGGGGACCTACGCTTGTGATTGGACCTATTGGTGCTTGTTGCTTTCTTTTGTTTACTTCAAATTTGCAGGGTTGGGATCTTGCATTCGTAGTTGGATTTGTTTTTTTTTTACTTTGCGGGGTCCAGGTGCTGCACCCACAATTCGACCTGTTCTTCTGTCATTCATCGTTTCGAAGTAAGTTTCGATGCCATAATTTCATTTTCTATTCTTTCTTTGTTGTTCAGTGTTTGTATTTTGCAAGTAAGAATGTTTTATTATTTCTAATGGCATGCTCATCATATGTTTCTGGTTCCTTCTGTGCTTCAGCTGTAGTTTGGTAATCGTTGGAGATACATATGTTGTTTTCTGGTTTGGTGGTTGTTGCGTGTGCGTTAGTTCATTGGTTCATCGGTTGCTCGTTGTTGTTGTTTAGCTCAAATTTACGAGTTTGGGGCCCTGGAGCTGCAGTTGGTCTTGTTCGTGTTTCTCGCTGGTTTGGTGCTTGCTTTTTTCTTTTGTTTACTTCGAATTTGCAGGGTTGGGGTCCTACGTCGACAATTGGAGTTGTTTTTTTTTTTTTTTTTGGGCACTTTGCGGTGTTCAGGTCCTACACCCGTGAGTGGACTTGTGGTTGTGTTGTTTGTCATTTCTGGTGAAGTCGAGATCTGGTGCCTGTTTCGTGCCCACCTGTTCTGTTGTAAATTGTTTTTGATACTTCAGTGTTGACATGATACAAAATAGTGGCATAAGAAGTAATTGGACAACTACATGTGCAATTGCAATATCTGATGTCTTTTTGTTAAAAAAAAACATGTGCAAAACACACTTATTAACCATATATGGTGAAATGTGTCCATATCACAATACAACTTGTTTATCCTCTACACTGACTGGTGTGACCACGATACAATTTGTCTTGTACTTGAGATATGACATGTACACCAAAGATACTGCAAAATTATATTTCCATGTCTGGAAGCATATCTGGATACTTTTCCACAGAAAACCAAAACTATTTAGCTATGGCCATGCAATTTCTTAATATTTTGTGGCTTGTAATATATTTTGGGCAGGGAAAAAATTTATATATTTACAACCATGGATGGAGAAAAGAAAAGGTTATTCTATTCATTGATTCTCATTTACTATATGTACATATTACTCGTTCTCCGCTGCATACCATCTTGCATTCATGTTCATTGTATTTTGTGCGTCCCCATATTCAAATAAACAGAATAGCTAGAAAAAATGAAGGAGTCTTAACTGTAGAGGTAGAAGAGGAGATACAAAGGTACATGTTTGTATTGTTATTTCATATTTCATTATTTAGTATTTCATTTATTTTTGTATATGTGTTCACCTAGTTTATTGTATGTAGATATTGTGTACCTTCCTACATAATAACTTATTTTCTTTACATGTCTTCCTGCATACTAACTTCCTTCATGTCCATTATATTTTTCCTACATTGCTACATTTAAACAAATAGAGTGGCTAGAGAGGACGATGGACTCTTTGGCATGAATGTAGAGGAGTTACAGAGGTGCATACCTATACTCTTATTTCATATTCCAATGTTTAGTATTTCATTTATTGTCTATGTATTTGTTCTAATTGTTGTACTACTTTGTACCTTTTTTATTGTATGTATATACTACGTATCTTTCTGCTTATTCTCATGTGAATTGTATTCTCTTTGTTGCTACATTAAAATAAATAGAACTGTATTTCTTTATTTTACATGTCTTTCTGCATACTAACTTTCCTTCATGCCCACTATATGTTCGACATTGCTACCTTGAAAGAAACATATTGGTTGGACAGGAAGATGAATTCTTATATGCAACGAAAGAGGGGTATGTGGTATAATCTTTGAAAAGGTATACCAATTGTGCTAGTAAATTAAACATACAAAATGGGTGGGGGAAAACAATATTGGACTAGAAAACAATGATTTGGAAACAATAGGCCTTGTGCGCTCCCCATTTCTAATTTTTCCATTTTCTATTATCCATTTTGCTTTTTTTTTGCTCTACTTAGTTGTCTTTCCGAAAATGCCTTTGTGCACAGGTTGGCAGACTCACAGGTTCACATTTATGGTCATGCTTCTAGCTTATTCCATACTTACCCACTTTGTCGATTGCGGGTTCTGGGCTAGCGGGTTCAAGATTGGGCCTCTGGATTCAGAGGTTCTGTGATATACAGATTGGTCGTCGTACCCCACCATCACGCCCTATTTGTTGTTACACATTTTTTCAGTCAAAAAATCTGAGGCATACAATTTGACCCTTGGGTCCTCATGTTTCCTGAGTATCCCTTAACACCCTATTTCATATTCCATCTCCTTCGACCCTGCATGTGACATTAAGAACAATTATGGACAATATATAATGCATATGCTTGTTTAGTCCTTCTAATGTGCATCTACACATGCTTGCATCAGAAAAAGTTGGACTAGTGACATCACCATGAGAAGTCAATCATCCCAAACATCAACAAACCGACAAGGCCAAAGGTAAATATGCATACATTTTGTTCCTCATATGTTTACCAAAAAAATATCGTCATCTATTTATTCATCTATGTCATGGTGAATATGATGATGTCATCTGCAACACATACTTTGTAGTTCACAAGATGTATCAACAAGTGTAAGCGAGATGTCGAACATAGTGCAGGTTCTGCAGACTAAGAGGTTTGGTTGCAAAACTCTGGCTCCATAGTTCATCCAAGCCGTGCGTCTACTTGTACATTTATGCCAGGAAAAAAAGAAAACAAAAAAATAATGCATACTACCATTCACATTACTTTTCTTGTTCAAAAAATGTCACCAGGTCTAAACTTGTAATACCCAAAATACCATCAATAGAGGGCTTGAAAAACCACTGAACTGGACAAGTGTTCATTGGGGACATAATGGTCATCTATAACACCTAATTGGACAAGGAAAACAAAACTAGATCCATTATGCATGCTGACATGACAGACAAGGAAGCCCTGATGACTGTCACACTGACTATTCCTACACAACTTGTCCAGAAACATGCAAAAAAGATATTTCCAGGTAATGGGATATCCTTTACAAATTTTAATATATTTCCCAAAACAATATATGACCTTGGTGATTGTGATCAGATTATATCGCTCAACGAAACAAGTATTGTGGAAAAAATTCCCGCTATTTGTTCAGAATATCATTTTGTCTGGGACATAACTATCAACCAACTTGCACAGAGCAACGACATTCACCCAATCAGAACCATTGGCGCAAATGTCACACTCGCGAGAAAACTTGGCTCACAACATATTCTCCATATAAAATATGGAGAGTTAGACAATGACAAGGCAATGGTACCGTTCTCCATATCCAGTTTTGTCCTTTACTTTCACATGTCCATGTATCTCGGTTAAGTTACACAAATATTTCACCGTTCCATGTTGCATCTGCAATTGTTCGACACCTACTCAAATTTGTTTTCGTCAATGGAACAACAATTGCGTAAAGGGAAATTTCCACTTATGCTCTTCAAAAGTATAACAAAGAAAAGAGATGTTAAAGAAAGGATCTTTCGCACAACCCAAGAAACATTTGTAAATAATTGCGAGCAGACATAGTACAGGATCTCAAGAAACTAAATAGCTCTATAACTGTTGTGTGTATACATCCACAGATTCATCCTCACTTTGCCCATAGAAATTGCCTTCACAAAATTTCTGCTGTTTTTATTTATTTTTTATTTATTATTATTATTATTTATTAGTTTTGTGCAGTTGTATATTATATTGTTCAATATATTAACTACTATGCTCACATTTCTAGGTTGAAGGTGTTTTGATTGCACCAAATGTGTACTCAACTCCCTTTGAGCCTGTATGTGCGAAATGTAACTCTCCTGCTTTCATAATTGATGATACAATTGATTGTCTGTAGTGCAGTAAAAAATGTCCATACATATATAGACATTGCCTCAATGTCACCATCCGAATCGTGGGCAACACAACCGTACATTGTACAATTAGACAACCTATGTTACAAGATGTTCTTCCTGGGTTAGCAGAATTGTCATACGAAGCATACCTACAGAAAAAGGCAAACAATGTCTACATGTTGCATGACTTTCGGATACATAGAAAATTTACCTTAAATGAGGACAATGCAATATTGCATATCGGTTGAAAAAAAAAAAATCATATCAAGCTTTGGCAGGAAATGAAAATATCTCATGTGTGTCTGTAATTTTTCTTCAACACCCAGATAAATGTTCGTCAGACTTGAGTTCTTCGTATTTTACATCTATAGCTGTAAAATTCTCTTTCCAGAGATTTTGTCTCTTCTTGTGCACTTGAAACAACAAGGAGAATCTAATTACAAATGCAATCGATGTTGTTATTTTGCATCTCCCAGTAATAATTTTGCATATTTGTTGCGGTGTGAAAAAAAAAAAAAATGGTACCTGGTTGTGGCTTTGATGTAGGAGTCTACACATTTTTGGGTTCCCAAATTGGACAATTGTTTTCCAACTATACAACCATGGAAGAATTTCTGCATTTTTTTTGGGTACCTGAATAAAAAAAAATGGTCTCCAACTATACATTTATGGTATGGTATATTCATTTTCTCGATGCCCTAATTGAAAAAAAAAAGGACTCAGCATGGATTGAAACACGAGCTTGATATTTTCAGAACTCGCTATAGAGATTGGGGAGTTCAAGCATTGGAATTCATATAGGTAGGTGCAATTGTTGGTGATGTACAAGTGCATAAGATTGTTCAGTCTAGAAATTAGACATGTGAGTGAAAAATCCATAAAAAGTATTCAACTGTAAATAACTCAGGCTGATCCTTTGAATCGTCGAAATATATTGCTCCTCTGGGTAGAATCATCAGGCATTTCCAATAATATTGAAAATTTGGCATTGTTAAAACTGGTAGTGATAGACCATGGCACTATCAAACGAAAATGTCCATAGTGATCTTGCTTAATGGTAAAATATATAGTGTCTAGTGGCAAAGCTCCGTTGGTTTTGTGATGTCTTGTGTTTGACAGACTTTTGTTCATATCCCATGGTCCCAGTTATTTTCTCGTGGGAACATATATCAGATGTAAGAGAAAACCAATGCCACGATGTGCTTTTTTTATATATCAAATTGTTTGATGAAAAGGTTGATGTGTACTCCTCTATGGAACCTTGTGGGATCTTGCTTGACGCCTTCTGTGTTCATGCGTTGCCTTATGCCTCAACTTTCAATACATTTGGTGTTTACTTGGTTCTTTGTTGTATGCTTCGTTCTGGAAAATTAATAATGTATTCAGGATCTTCACAACTTTTCTATGATCTTAAAGACTATAGAGGACATACTTTTCCCTTTAATATAATCTCTATGACACAAATTTAGTATGTGGCTCATTTTAGCACTTTTCCTTGATCGATGAACTTAGCAAAATTAATCTCCTGGAATAATTTGAAATAAAAGAATATATACTATGCGAAGTCCAATGGAACTATCATATCAATGAGAGGACATTAAAATTCAAATTCGTCGTTGTTATACTTGTGGTGAAGCTGACAGTACAATAACTTTACTTAAACATCCCAAAATTGATTTTCTTGTATCTTTTTGATGTTTGTCTTATACAAACAGAGTTTGGAAACTATAAACATGGCTCGCTATATCTATTCCTTGATTGAAGAAACTGTTCACATTTTCAATGCACTTCATAGTTACTGTTAAGACCATATGGGGCTTTCTTACACCAATTCCTGCTTCCGAAAATTGCCATCCCCTTTCTTTTTTCCCTCTGCTTTCCCTTTCTGGTTACTTACTTATTTTTTGGAAAATATCTAGGTGTGGGAGTTGGTGGATTCACATCTTCAGATGCCCACTTACTTTTGTATCACCAGCCCAATAGACCGCTTCCCTGTTTCATATTGAAAAAAAAAAATTGATCGCGGGTTCCCGAATAGACGGGTTCAACATTGTGTTTCCATTGTCCCTTCGTCTGCAAACAACACCCATACTTCCATGATCTACAAATTAGCAAACAAATTCCCCTTTATCTCATTTTTAGCACTTTTCCTTGATCGATGAACTTAGCAAAATTAATCTTCTGGAATAATTTGAATTAAACAAATATATACTATACGTGAAGTCCAATGGAACTATCATATCAATGAGAGGACATTAAAATTCAAATTCGTCGTTGTTATACTTGTGGTGAATCTAACAGTACAATAACTATACCAGCCTGACCGACCACTTTCCTGTTTCATATTGAACAAAATTTTTGGATCGTGGGTTCCTAGATAGGTGGGTTCAACATTGCGTTTCCATTGTTTCGCCACCTGCAAACAACACCCAAACTTCCACGATCTACAAATTAGCAAGAAAATTCCCCTTTATCTCATTTTCTTTCTCTTTCTTTTTACTTGGTCCTTTTTCTAAATGTCTCGTGCTTTTATATACAACACACAAAGTTTCACAATATACAAATTGACCCTCTAAATCCATCATTGTCTCATGTTCCATGTTACGCATTTTGCATTCAACATTTGAGGTAGATAAAATTTGACCATCGGGCCCTCATGTCTCCTGAGTAGAGCTTGTGACACTGTTTTCAAGCCCATCAATATTTCTTGTTCTGAGTATGTCTAATGCTTTTATATCACAAGTCCGACCAAACGCTTGTCCATTTCATACTTGGCCACTATTACCATCATCGGTTCCTAGCCAGGCCTGCTCAACATTGTGCTTCAATTGTTCCACTACGTACAAAAAACACTTGAAATTCTATGATATACAAATTGATGGCCAAAATCTATCATTGTGACATACAATTTGACCATCGGCCCCTCACATCTTCTGAGTATATCTTGTGACCCTATTTTTGAAGCCTACCTGGCCGCTTTCCATACTTGGCCATTTCTTGGAATCTGTTTCACGGGTTGGCGAGTGGACAAAATGTACAATGCTTAGTCTCTCTTCTCCATCCCCACCACCTTCGTACTTATTTCTAGATATGAAACTATTAAGATTTAATGCTAGTAGTTCATCATGCAAGAATCGTTAAGATTTTCATTAATGTCCGGAAGGCTGGAGAAGATTTGTCATTAATAAAAATTAAACCAAGATTTGCGGAGAAGAGTGTTATCCTTTCTAAGTATTCATTTCAAACATGATGCAATATCTTTCATGCACCAGCCAGTTAGCGTCTTTACGAAATATCTACTTCTTAATCTCTCTTCGTCATCACCGCCACCTTCACACTTTTTTCTAAATATGAAATTAGTAAGCTTTAATGGTAACAACTCATTATGCATGAACTCTGGAGATTGTCATTGATCAATGAAAGTCTCGAGGGAATATTCCATTGATACTCATTAAACCAAGATTTGTGGAGGGTTATATTATCCCTCCCTAATTTTCATTTCAAACATCATCTGAAGCAAACAAAAATTCTCTTTAACTTATGGCAGCAGTTCCACAACAGTTCTATCCAGATACAGTAAACATCTTCAGGCATGATGGCCAGAGGTTCCAATATTCCAGGGCATATTCTTACTACTCATCTCCCTCCGCCTAGGAGAAAAAAAGGAGATGGTTCCTTGGTGCACAGAGAGATATATTTCAAGCCAAATAATTCCAAGGTAACCTTGCCTGCTTAGAGATATATTAATGGTTGGCACATAGGTTGATGCGATGGATTAAGAGATGGAAGAAGATGATCTAATGGACCATGATACGAAAATGGGTGATGGAAATGCAGAGTTTGTTCTCACTCCTGTGCCCAAATTGAAATCAACCATAATGGGCGACACTTCTTGGTTCAACGATGGTGGTCCTGACAACACCAAAAGAAGGGGTTTCAAAAAATGAAACCAACGTTGAATGCAATAGCCTCTTTGTAGCTCAAAAGTAGGAATTCCAGAGGTCCAAATTAGTCTGTTATGGGAAAAAGTCTTTCACTGTAAGGAAATGATCTATTGATTCTCCCAGAGATATATTTCAAGACAAAAAATTATTCAATTGCAGGACCACTGTCTTGTTCTCTGGAAATACAATTAATATCTTAGGGAATGAGGACCAAAATTCCCACTGGTGCAAGGAATATTCCTACTAGTAATCTCCTTCCGCCCAAAATGGACTAATTTGGGCCTCTGGAATTGCTCATGCAACTTGTGTCCCTGAATTTTTCGACTGTGAGGAGATGGTTTCTTGGTGTGTCCTAACTTTTAGTTTTGGTCTATTTTGTTTTCCCTGCAACGTTTTTAGTCTTCTTCCTCACGGGAAGATTGTGAGAACTATCAATTTTACTACAGGACTTTTTTTCATCTGCCTCAGGCCAATGATTTATTCCACTGCAGAATCACTCTCCTGTTTCTTTGTCGCCTCAGGTCTTCTGCAAAATATTGAGATCAGGGCACCGAACATTTATCCATCGAGGAGAATACTGCAAGGATTTCCTAAAAAAAAGCATGGTAATCAATTTTGTATGCATGTTGAAGAGCATCTCGATGGATCCTGCATGTTGCAGATCTCATGCCTGTGTTTATGGAAAATATGTTCAATGTTTTGGCCGAAAGAAATTGGTCCAATTTCTATGGATAGATATACAGTGCTCAATATTCTTTTTTTTTTAATGGATTTACTATTAGAAAAAATTCCTTGGAGTCTTGGTTGCTACTTCTTTTCTGAATTAAACAACTCATCTTATTGGCATGGCTCAATAGTCTTGTAGTTCTTCAATATTGTATTTGCTTAAGTAATTTGTTCTAAAATGGAGCATTTAACAATTATATGACAATGCTCTGACTTTCTACGAAAATTGCCCTCCGCCTTTCTATTATTCCACTCTTTTATCCCCTGTAGTTTCTCTTTCTGGTTACTCAGTCATTTTTTCTAAAAATGTCTTGTTGCGCAGGTTGGCGGATACACGCGTTCACATTTTCATCCATCATTTTATATCGCGATTCCGACCCAGTGCTTCCCCTTGGTCCAAATTTCACTTTCCAGTGTTCTATGACCTGCAAACAAGACTTTGGCTTCTACGATATGCAGATTTACTTCTAGACCCCCACATCATCCCCTCTTTCGTGTTACACATTTTGCACTGAAATGTTCTAATATATACAATTTGACAGTTTTGCTAGGAAATGGAATATCTATTGCAGATTTGAATATATTAGACTTTCTTTTCCCTTTTCTATACTTAACCAAATTCCTGTTTCTTTTCCCCCTCTATTCTCTCTTTCTCATTGCTTAGTCATTTTTCTGAAAATGTCTGAATGCGTGCGTTGGCCAACTCATGGGTTCACATTTGCCTTCGTGCTTTTATATCACGACTCTGACCGATTGCTAGCCATTCGATGCCTAGCCACTTTTCAGATCATGGATTTCGGGGTAGGCGAGCTCTATATTGCACTTCCATTATTCTGTGACCTACAAACAACACCTGACCCTCCGCGATATACAAATTTACTGCCGCACTCCCACATCATGCCCTCTTCCATGATACAAAGTTTTCACATGAAATTTCTGAGACCTACAATTTGAGCTTCGGGTCCTCACGTTTCCTGGGGAACTATTGTCACCCCATTTTGAAGCCCCTACGTCCGCTTTACATATTTCTCCATTTCATGGAATCTCTTTCACGCTTCCAATTCCATACTTACCTGACTTTTTCTCTTGCAGATTCTTGGATAGGCTGAGTGCCCTTCCAGTGTTCCTTGACCTGCAAACAAACACCTAGCTTTTGCGATATACAACTTGACTTTCGGACTCCTACATCAACCCCTCTTCCGTGTTACACAATATGCACTCAAAAGTTTCGATTAATACAATTTGACCATCGAGTCTCCTCGGGAACACTTGTCAACCTATTTTGAAGCTCGTCTGACCACTTTCCATGACCATTTCTTGCAATCTCTTTTGCGGATCATCATGTTGACGGGTTTAGACAATTTCCAATTCCTAGTCGATGTTTTCTATGCCTGCCAGCTTCGCACTTCTTTCCAAGTATATGACTTCTCTAGAAACATGCAAAAAATATCTTTCCAGGAAATGGTATATCTCTTAACCCTTCTTTTCCATCTTCTATACTTAACCAAATTCCCATTTCTCTTTTCCCTGTACTTTATCTTTCTCGTCACTTAGTCATTTTTCTGGAAATGTCTAGTTGCGCAGTTTGGTGGACTTGCAGGTTCACATTTGCACTCGTGCTTTTATATCACGACTCCAAATGAGAACTTCCCCATTCCTCACCCAACCACTTATCCACCCACAGATTCACGGGTAGGCAGGCTCTAGATTGCACTTCTATTGTTTCGTGACCTACAAACAATACCCTGATTTCCATGATATACAAATTTAAAATTAGACTCTCACATCATATCGTCTTCCGTATTACAGTCTACCTATCATCCCCTCTTCTGTGGTACACATTTTGCAATGAAAAATTCTGAGACATACAATTTAACTGATCTGAATTTTATGAGCAGAACAAAATGACTACAGATTATTAGTAGGTTCTTAACACAAAATAATAAAGATATAGTAAAACTGGTTTTCTATTCAATAAGGAAATAAGCTGAAACTGTAAAATGCAGCAGAAACAAGCTTGTTGGAATGGTTGCGTCTTATCTCTGAGAAGAGATGTGACGGCTGCGCTCATTCACAACAAGATGATTACAATGAGGCTCTAAAGGCATTTTCACAATAAACAAGAATTCCAAAAACCCTAGAAATCCAAAAACTTAACCCTAGGAGATGAAGTGCCCAAAGTCATGTGGGCCCCGTTTGAGTAAGTTAGTACATCAACTTCCCGGGGTCGTAACTTTTGCATACGATATCTGTTTTAGGAATATGATAGCTCGTTGGAAATGTATCATTGAGGAGATTAATTTTTGGATCTCAATCATACCTTTTCCTATCATTGAGAATCTTGATCCCTAAAATCTTCATTTAGGTCCTCAAAATGGCCCTAGAAGTTAAAACTACTAAAAATAGTAAATTGCCAAAATTGGCAGAAAACTATTTTGAGCCAGTTGGAAAAGGTGGGTGGCCACTGATATCCAACTGAATCAATAATACCTCCTTAGGAAGAAATGGTATCCATTGCATTGATTTCCCCCATCAAATGAGGAGATTTCTGCTGAATTTGGCCCCGGGTGAACCACTTGCCTTGGTGCAGAAGCTTCCCTGCTTTGACGACTCGATAAAAATGGATCCTTTGTTGTCAAGTTCCCTTGATATGTGTGTCCACAATATTATCGTTGGATGCCTATTTTATGAAGTCGGGGTTGATCTTTGTTGGTCTCAGCTTCTCTGCTACGTTTGAGGTTTCCAATAATGGTGGGAAATAAGGGCGAAGGAGATCCATGTTGAACATTGTGTGCAGGCCAAGGAAAGGAGGAATGTTGAGCTCAAAAGAATTATCTCCCACAACCTTGGTGATGGTGTACGACCCATAATGAAGTGATAGAAGCTTCCGATGGGATCTTTTAAGGCATTCTTTCTGCAAGTGCAACCAAATTTTGTCACCCACCTAAAACTTATATGGCACCCAATGTTGATCATGGCACTGCTTGTACTTGTCATTGGACTTCTGTAGGATATCCTGAACCTGTTAGCGGATATGATGGATCCGTTCAATGAACCAGGTGGATTTGTTAGCTTCAGTTGGAGCAGGATATGAGTCGGTCGAGGTGACTGCAAAGGGAAGTGAAACATCTATGGGACCCAATGGTTGGAATCCCAACCCCACCTGAAAGGGGCTGTGGCCGGTTGAGCTATGCAGGGCTTGGTTGTATCTATGTTGGACATAGAGAAGTCTCTCATCCCATGTGCGAGGGTTCTTTGAGTTATACATGCAAAGGATATGCACAATCATTTGATTCACAACCTCGGTTTGGCCATTTGTTTGGGATGGAAGGTCATGGATTTGGTGAGCTTGGTGTCTAGTAGTGACCAGAGGCTCCACCAAAATGTGTTGAGAAATTGAATGTCTCGATCTGAGACGATGGTTTGTGGGATTTCAAAATGTACCCAGACTCGTTCAAAGAAGAGCTTGGCAGTGGCCTCTGCTATGATGTTCTTCTTGCAGGCAACCAGAATCGCCATCTTAGAAAAGCGATCAACAACCACAAAAACACAGTCATTTCCCTACTTGGTGGATGGGAGGCATGACATGTAGTCCATTGAGGTGGATTCCCATGGCTTGTCAGGAGTAGGAAGAGGAGTGTACATGCCCTATTTCTTAGTGGTCGGTTTGGCAATAGCACAGGCAGTGCAAGACCTGATATACTTGCTAGCCTCCTGTCGAAGTTTCGACCAGTAGAAATGTTTCTGTAGCATCGCCATTGTCTTTTTGACACCGAAGTGTACTGCCACCTGACTGTAGTGGGCTTCCTAGATCAGGTTCGCTCGCTTGCTTGATGGAACACATATATGGCCCAGATGACACAACAACCCATCCTGAAGATGGAAATTATCGACAACTGCGTTTGCACCCAACATTTGGTAGGTGGTGGTGAAGTATGGGTCTATATCATAGAGTTGGGGCCATCCAGAGGTCTCATGGTCGCAGGAGTCTAGCACCATGGTGAGTGTTGCAACTAGAAATCTACTGAGGAAATCAACGACATGATTAGTGCTTCCTGTTTTATACTTGATGTTGAGGTGGAATTGTTGCAAGTATGTGGACCACTTTTGATGGAAATCATTCTATAATTTTCCTTGTGTCTGCATGAAATGTCGTGGCTTATGATCAGTGTGGATGACTGTCTCCTTCCCAAGAATGTAATGTCTCCACTGGCGGTAGGCTTGCACAATGGAGTACATTTCTTTGTCATAAGTAAGGTACTTACAGACAACATATAATAGTGTCTCACTATGATAGGCCACAGGGTGGCCATGCTGAGTGAGAATGACACCCACCGCATAGTCTGAAGCATTTGTTTCGATCTCAAAGGGCTACTGCAGGTCTGGTAGTGAAAGTACTGGGGCTGAGCACAAGCGCTACTTCAAATCGTTGAAGGCTTGTTGTTGGGACTAGCCCCAAACAAATTTTTCCTTACCACCACCCCTGGTTATTTGGCTAAGGGCCCATGCAATATGGGAGAATCCCAACACAAACCGGCGGTAGAAATTGGCAAGGCCTAAGAAGCTCCGAAGCTCAGTGAGTGTGGTTAGGGCTGGCCAGTCACAGATGACTTGGATCTTGGCTGGATCCACATGTACGCCATGCTAATCAATTATGTAGCCCAGGTAATGGACCCTGTTCATGCCGAAGGATCATTTTTCTAAGTTGTCATATAGCTTGTGCTGCCGCAGGGTGTGCAAAACCTATTGAATTTGTTGCAAGTGTTCGACCCAAGTCTTTTTGTAAATGAGAATGTCATCCAGATACACCACTACAAAAGAATTGGTAAATGTTCGCAGGATATCGTCCATCATCCTCATGAAAGTGGCTGGAGAATTTGTTAAACCAAAGGGAATGACCAATCATTCAAAAAGGCCTTCCTTTGACTTGAAGGTGGTTTTCCATACATTTGTCTGTTCTATCGGGACCTGGTGGTATCCAGACTTTATATCAATCTTATTGAAGTATTTGGGCCCCGTGAGTTGATCAAGGAGGTCATCAATTCAGTGAATTGGGTACCAGTTACTGACTTTGATTTTATTCAGAGCCCGATAATCAATGCAGAGTCGCCAGGTTCCATCTTTCTTCTATACCAGCACGATTGGGCTCTCGCAAGGTGATGATATGGGACAGATGTGCCCCTTGTGGAGTAGTTATTGAATCTGTCTCTTGATCTCTTCATTCTCTAAAAGAGTGCAGCGATAGACTGTCCCATTGGGAAACAATACGTTGAGGGTCAGATTGATGGGGTTCTTGACTTGGCAGTGCAAAGGTACCCCGGTAGGTGAGGAGAAGATATCTGAGTATTATTCCATGAACTTATCTACTTGCTTCTACTGTGTGGAGGGGTAAGCCGTAGATATCCTATATGTGGCTATGATATTTCTCTTATTCTGAGAGTGAATCACAAAGAAGACAAACTTCCCTGTCTGAGAGATGACCTTCCTGCATTTCTTAGAAGATATCAAAGAAATAACATTAGGTGGGACTGCCTCGGGTATCATGTACAATTTTCTGTTCAAAGTAATAATAACACTACGAGGCCTAGACTCATATACAACATGACGTTTCCATAAATAAGGTTGGCCCAAAATAACATCACAAACTTTGAGAGGAGAAACATCACACAATACCTCGTCTTTGAAGGGCTTGATGTCGTACGATAGTCAACACTATTGGCTGATGCAGAGATCGCTTCCTTGGAGGTGCCATCCAATGGTGTAGGGTTGTGGGTGCGGTGCTGTCAGTAGGTCCAACCATTTGATGACCTCTGCTGAGATGAGGTTCTTCTGGCTACCGCTATCCATGATGAAGTGCAGCTGGGTGCCTTTTACCCACATCTTTGAATGGAAGAGGAATTCTTCTTCGTCTGGCTCGTCTGGTTCACCAGGCTGGAGCTTGGTGGTAGCAATGGTGGCACTGGGTTCCGCGTCAATGATATGACAACACTGGTAAAAGGTCATCGTTCCAATATCAGGCCCAGAACAATTTTCCAGGCATTGGCTAAACATTCTACCTTTTGAGTTTTTTGTCTGGAATACGATGATGTAAATTTGGACAAAATCACTATTTTATGTTGTTTAAATTGCATTTTTGAATTCATAAATGGATTCAGCATGATGAAAAACTCCTGGGGCACTCGAATTATACAAACTTAGCCACTCAAATATGAAGATCCAACCATTCATCACCAGATTTTGGGAAAAATCAAATGGAAAAAGTTGTCAGAAAACCTCCAAAAGGTATAACGTTTAGACTACTTCTTTATAATAAGTTAACAACTTATATATATTTTGGTACTGTTAGCACTAGGAATCACCCTCAGATTTCATAGAAGGTAAGCCCAGTACCCATCAGGTTATATGTAAATGAGTTTTAATGAGGTCAAATGGATAAAACTCAAGATAATAATGTTCTAACTTAGAAATATGGGCTAGCATGTACAAGAAATTGGGGTCTTGATCAACTTCAATTAGTAAGTGGAAGTAAAGGTGAATATAAGGAAGACTTTGGTGAGGAAAATTTAGAGGTTTGTTGTGGACATCAAGTCTTCAAGCAACCTAAGGAGGAAAAACTCAAACACAAGATATTCTTGAATTCAAAGTTTAAGGAAACTCAAGAACATCATAACAATACTATAATCAAACATTCATCATAATACAGCTACAATAATCCAGGTGAATCATTCAATCATGAATATTTCAGTATTAGAGGAAAATAATATGGAATAAGAAACATGAATTATATTAATCAAGAAGTCTCAAATAAGTACATAACCAAAGAGCCAGTATGCTTCATCAAAATATTACAAAATAAGGGAGCCTAGATCAACCATTCAAACCTCCTAAAGCATTTGGACTATCTATTTATAAAAAAATGGAAGGCAACAGTTGGAGGTGCGAGCTAGACTTCTTCCCATGAAATTATCCAAATAGTTACTTCATCTAACAACTAAACTAACAACTGTGCTATAAAAAAGGAAAATGTTGGCCACTGATTCAACCAACTTTAAACTGACTTGATCTTCTTTGATTTTCATCTCCTTGCATGCCAAGTGTCCTGCAGAATCTTGTAAAATTCCATCATGCTGCCAGCTACCATCTCAACCATTCTCCACATCATCATCCACTCACAAGGATGATAAATCGAACCCCTTGATTTCAGGTACTTGTTGGTAGCGTCATTTGGTAGCGCTCTGGGTAGTGAGATTTTGTAGCGCCTCCACAAAACTCTCTGTAATTTTGTATCACAACCTCCAAAAATAGGCCTACAGAATGGGTAGTGTTGGGCCTTTGTGTCTTTGTGCGAAATTCATCCTTTGTTAAAAATTTGGTAGCGCCAAAGCATGTGTAATTCATTCTCTGTGTGAATTTCGGTAGCCCCTTCCTATGTATTTGCGCGTAATTCGGTAGCGCCCATGTTGAACTAATCCTGCTGAATGTGTAGCACCCATGTTGAACTGATCCTATTGTATGTGTAGTGCCCGATATCAAAATGAATTAGGTAGCACCCTGTGGAATTCACAACACCATCATTTCGTTGCTTAACATATTTGGTAGCACCCTGGGAAGTTAGCAGCACCATCGCTACACCAGTCTTAGGAAATTAGGTAGTTTTGTAGGTAGAAGACTGATAATATATGTTAATTATACAATTATGTAGATCCATAGCACTACAAAATGTCTGTGTTACTTATTTTCAAGAGATTTACTCTTTGCAAAGCACCAAAAACCTTGAGTTTATGCATTAGAATCCTGTAAAGCTTGTATAAGTGGCAAAAGGAAATACTTCCTCAATCACTTATCCTTGCAAAAAGGAGCCATTCTAAAAAATGGATCTCACTTTTCACCAATCACTTCATCAACCTGATACTCCTTCTTATGGAAGGATGGATTCCTTTTGGCACATCACCATGCTTCCCTTTTGTAGTAACAAGATTCTTTAATGGAAGTGTTCTTTTCTTGACTAATGGTTTCTCCTTTTCAATGGTAGCTTCAACCAACACATTCAAATTTCTTTGAGCCATCTCATCCTTGAATTGTTGCAACTCTGCTTTGAGTTTTCTGTTCTGAAACTGAAATTATCTGTTTTGTCTATAAAGGTTCTTGAGCTGCCTATGGAGAGGATGGGCTCTTCTTGCTACAAATATTGCTAAGTCAAGAGTGTGGTTGTAACCATCAATTAATTCTTTCATATTAATCCTTTCAGATAGGGCTTCAGATTTCAAATGAGCCACCTCCTTCCTAGATTCCCTGAGCTGTTTAATCAATCTTTTGAAGGTTTGGTTGCTAGGTGGAGTGGTGATGTTAGCAGTCTCAATAGACTTATTTATGGCCTTATCTTCATCTTCCTATTGCACAGGGACTACCTCTACCATCTCATTAGTCTTCTCAATTCCTTTTCCCTTATCTCTCTTCTTCTTTAGAATGGAAGCCTTTGGTAGGACTTGTACTTCAACATCCTCTTTGAGAGTTGATGATCTTGTGAAAGGATTTTTGACCTTTATGCTAGTTGTTGAAGGAGATGAAGAGAAATGTAGTTTCCTTCCTTTCTTGGTTGTGACTTTAGTAGAGGAAGGGACCTCTTCTAATTCTGGTGTAGGAGGGGGTGAAAGGTCTCCCTGAGGAGAATGGTAGGCCTCTTTCTCTATTTCTTCAACTTCCTTAATGACCTCTTGGTCTTGGGTAGGGGCCCTCTTATTTCTTTTATTGTTGTCTCCTGTTGGAGAAGTACTAGTGGATGACAAAGGAATTGGTATATTTGACTGAGGAGTGGCTGCTATGTCCAATTTCAGGTGAGTAGAAACAATGAATTTCTCCCATGAGATGTTTTTCTTTCTCAGTTCTTCTAAAACCAACATTCATATCAACCCAGAATGAAAAATAGTAGTATCCATAGCCTTTGATTTGGATTGAACTCTATATAAAATTTTCCCTATGCTTCTCAACAAGTATAAAGGAATGTTCATTTCATCTTTACCAGTAAAATGAAGCAGAAGCCTTATATGGTACTAGTATAGTGTATTAAACCTCCCCTCACATGTGAAGTACCTTTGAATGATCTTCAACATTTTATCAAAATATCCAACCAGATGATTTCTTGGTACCCCTTTGGACGGGTTTTTAGTCTGATACTCTGGCTTAATGAAGTCTTTGGAGAAGGTTGCATTCAAAGCCATGGATTTAAACCATTTATCTCCTGTGATAGGAATCCCTATGGCTGCTGAAATGGAGGCTTCCGACACCGTAAAATCTAGGTCTCCTACCTTAGTCTCCAGGCCATCAAAATGTGATGCAAATTGCCTTTCCACCTCAGGATGACCCCTCTACATGTTTTGGCAGAAAACAAGGCAGCCCACCCTTTGAAAAACTTCTCTAACCATAGGCTCTGCCTCAAATAAATGCATGTCTGCAGGCTCAGTGCTACCACAGTACCTCCCTTGTGAGATTTATTCTTCTGAGGTGTCTCCATAGATTAGGATGAGAGTTCAAAATTTAAGGTACAGTGAAGACTAGGAAAGCAACTGGAGTCAGACTTCAATAGGGATTTATAGTGAACAATGGTTGTCTTTACCCGGGATTCTCCCCTAACTCAAACTATTTGCTGGATTTGGAAGACAATGGTTGTGAATTTCCCTCCCCTTGAATTCTTATAGATATCAAACTAAAGAATGGAAATGGGTGAAGGAATTCGTTGTGATGGTCTTGAAAACTGGTTAAAATCACTCAAATCCAAAAGTGAAGGAGGCAGGGGAAACAAAAATGAGATTGGACAACACTTTTGGGTAGCACAATGCGCATACAAGGATTAAACGATGCTTGGGAAATTCAACTCTTCAAAATAAAGGTGAATGGTTGTCTAGTAACTGAATGCTAGGTGACAATGACTAGAGGTTTGTATAGGAGAAAGGATAAAAAGGTATGAAGGAAGGGACGGCTTCCAGAGATGATCGCTACTCAAGCTCCAGGCGACAATTACTATTTGAAATTTGATATGCAGAGGAGGGAATCCATGGGATACCTAGAAAAATCGATGATAACTTGGAGTTCTACAGATTATTAGGAGAGTATCACGAGAATTTCATCATCCAAATCCACCTCAACAACCGATCATGTAACGCCTCTGTCAATTGGTATGAACTGATAGTTTAGTAGCGCCGAGTTTTTTGAACATTTCAAACTTTGAAAACTGTTAGAAATCTCATAAAGATCAAATCCTCGAAGGCATATTTTAACAAACCACAGTGTTGAAAACAAGGCAGACATGAAATCATCACTATGATAATGAATCATGGCAAAGGATAAAGGATAGGGACTATGCTACGGAAACTCCTAGTGAGTTGGTAGCGCTCTTTTTTCAAAAAGTTGATTTGACCATTTTAAGAGGACAAAGGGACAACATGGCAAGGATACAAAGGCATGAGTGAGGAGAGTGATATGTCAAGTCAAGTTGGTCATGGCGTGGGTCAAGCTTAGTGTTGAGTCATGAAGTGGGTCAAAACATAAGCCAAGAAAATTAACCTAGGCCAAAAATCTACATGAGAGTCAAAATTGAGTCATCACTTAAGCCTTCATTTATTCAAGGTAACCTAACTAAATCACACTTTAAGAAAACAAATAAAAATTAAAAATCTAAAGGCTTAGAAATATTAAAACTAAGGGCTAAAGACCCAAGGAAACTTAGTGTGATAACATATACAATGGATCAAATCGCAGAGGGTGGGCAAGGACTTGGTAGATAAACTTACCTACAACTATCAAATCATTCTAAACTGCGCAGGTTGTGATAACATGGAAAAATGTAGTAGTCTAAACGTTCTACCTTTTGGAGGTTTTCTGGCAACTTTTTCTTTTTGATTTTTCCCAAAATCCAGTGATGAGTGGTTGTATCTGCAGATTTGAGTGCCTAAGTTTGTATAATCCAAGTGCCCCAAGAGTTTTTCATCACGTTGAATCCATTTATGCATTCAAAAATGCAATTTAAACAACAAAAAATAACGTTTTCTTCCAAATTTACATCGTCAGATTCTGACCAAAAAACTCACAAGGTAGAATGTTTAGCCAACGCCTATTATAAATCCATACATGAAGAAATGAACTAGATAAAAATAAACTACTCAGTCTTTATTATTACCAGGAATGTCCACCATGTTGGTACCAAAGTTATATGTCATTGCAATATTCATCATTAACAACAACACCACTACTACCAGAATCAAATGCTTGAGATTTTTTGTTTCTGCCATTCTTTTTTCTACTATGCTCAACTTCCAATCCCAAAGTTAATAGTGAAAATATTGTGTAGAAGCTCTGTATTTATAGGAGAGTCAGAGAGAATACAAAATGTAAATATTTCCTCTGTTTTTTCAATTAGGACAACTCATCTTCTTGTTCATGATTGCAAAGGAAAAATAGACTATAGTTTGTTGAACTCAAAAAATTGAGGAAAATGCGAAATAGTAATTGCAGATTTCTAAAAATATTTCCATTCCTGGTCGTTTCCTACCTGTCAAGTCAAATTCATTTTCAGAAGATTTTGGGTCATACTAATTGAAAATATTATGAAATCATGTGTGTTGCATTGTTTGTATTCTATTTCTTATTCATCAAGTCAGTTTCATCTTCATAAGATTTGAGCAGAAACGAGTTTTGTTGACAGGAACGGATTGAGCTCTGTAATGAGAAAGTATCCATATCTATGCAGCCTCCTAGTTCAGAGATGTAGAAACCTCCTCTTTTGGAACCAATCAAGCCATTATATCATCTTGTTAACAATGTCCATTTTATTAGCAGAATAGAACCTAACTACTATTGTCCAATGGATTTTTCTCAAGCTAGGGCGATTTCTTGCTCGTGGGTGTTTTCAATTTTAAGGAGTCTAAAAAACTTAAAGAAAACTTCATAGGGATCCTTTCCCATAAATAATCTACTAGGGCTAGATAAAGGAATAAACTTACATCTGGTAGATGTTCCTCTTATGGCTTATCTCTAGGGAAGGAACACAGTGAGCTCAATTTCATTAGTCACACACACACACACACACACACACACACACACACACACACACACACACACACACACACACACACACACATACACATATGTTAAAATTAAAGTAAAATGACAAGAAACTTATAGTGGTGGATTTGGATTGGCAGGAGGAGCATCCCCCTCACTTGCCAATTTCATTTCAAATTTCTGAAGAACATCCTTGATAAAATACTCTTTGGACAAAGGCTTATGATAAAATTTTAACTGATGCCCATTTACCACAAAAGAAGTTTGATCTGCATCAATAGTTTTTATTTTAACCGAACCATTGTCATAAACTATATCCACTTCACAAGGTCCCAACCACCATGCTCACAATTTGCCCCGAATTTTTTTAAATGTGTTGTCATATAACAAGGCCCAGTCACTCGACTGAAAGGATTTTTTCTTAATAAATTTATCATGTCATTTACCCTTTGATACTGAATTAGCATGGTTCTTTGAAGAGAATCCTTCCTAATCTCATCAAGTTCATTTAGCTACATTAACCTTTGCTTCTGTGCCTCATCTAGATCCATTCCCAATTGCATGGTTGTTCTGAAAGTCTTTACTTGAAATTCTATGGGAAGCAAAACCTACTTCCCATACACCAATTCATAAGGGGTATTGTAACAGACCCAACCCATTTATACCATTTCTAGGGATGGGGCATCAAATTTTTGTTTTTACTAACTATCTCAAATCCTAATTCTGGGCTCTCCATTGGCTACGTCTCGCCACGATCTTTCTAGTGGTCACCACAACACTAAAATCTGAGCTCTGGTATCCAAGTTATTGCCTCTCAAAATTATTTGAGCGTTATTAGTTGCGGTCTTCGGCGTTCAGTGTTGAACACCCCTTTTTCTTACTCCCCTAAATCTCACCACATGCCGATGTTCGACGTTTTATGTTGAACATCCCTTTTTCGACGTTCGACACTCGAAGATCGACATTACAAGTTTTGGTCATTCGGTTATCGACGTTCGGTAATTGACGATCGTCGTTGAACGTTCGACGTTCGATGATCAACGATCGGAGTTTATAGCCCCTTTACTATACTGTGCCTCAAATCTTTCGAACTCCTGAATTCTTGAACTCTCAGAGTTCGAGTCTCGTCACCTACAACGTTGGCTAGGTGGGCACAAACCAAAAGCTGACACGTTCCCAATTGGTTATGCAATTAAGAGGGCTTCTCAATGGAGTCCTTAGATCGATGATTGAGAGGGATCCTGGAGGTTCCGAGGATCGACGATCCATGTCACTTCGAAAGTTCCACATTCGGGAGTTTGGCGTTTATCTTCCAGCTTCCTCTCCGGACCACAACCGATCTATTGCCACTTTTACCTAGCATTCATGGACAGGATTTACTTCGTCTCAGAGCTCTGGGGAAACTCGTGCGTCCCTATACCTCTAAATACCTGAAATTTTGGATAGTCTTTGATATATGGACACACTTCCCTCTACTATCAATGGTCCATAATAACTTCACGACTTCATCATTCAGGAGTTTCGTTTATAGACCGCTCTTATTCTCCTGAAGTGGAACGTCGTCGAAGTGATTAATGTTACCCTTCCCAAGTCCGATCTAACAGTTAAGAGAGATATCCACTGGATCCCTAGATCTAAGACTCTCATCAATTTGTGACTCCATCCTTTGGTTGTTTTCGAAGGTTGTGGAGTCATAAGTCTCGAAGTCCCGAAGCCAAAGTAGATTTGCTCCTTTCGGGCTTAGTGAAGGGTTCCCAAACCTGGGTCATATGGGATCATATTTATATTCTGGGCTACACTAATCTCTTAGTTGAGACTTGATTAAGTCCATGTATATGAGCCGTCGGTCACATGGGTGGATAGTCTGAAGGAAACTCCCTTCTCCTACATAGATGAAATAATATTTGAGTATAAACGGGTTTTGTTGACAGGAACAACTTGAAATCTATAATGAGAAAGTATCCATATCTATGCAGCTTCCTGCTTCTGAGATGCAGAAACCTCCTCTTTTGGAACCAATCAAGCCATCAGATCATCTTGTTAACACTATCCATTTTATTAACAGAATAGAACCTAACTATTATTGTCCCATGTATTTTTATCGAGCTCGGGCGAGTTCTTGCTCGTTGGTGTTTTCAATTTTAAGGAATCTAAAAAAATTAAAGAAAACTTCATAGGGATCATTTCCCATAAATAATATACCAGGGATGGATAAAGGAATAAACTTACATATGATCATGTTCCTCTTATGGCTTATCTCGAGGGAAGGAACATAGTAAGCTCAATTTCATTAGTCACACAAAAATCTATATTTACATATACACACATATGTACAAATTCAAGTAAAATGACAAAAAAATTACAGTGGTGGATTGGTAGGAGGAGAACCCCCCTCACTTACCAATTTCATTTCATATTTCTAAAGAACATCCTTGATAAAATACTCTTTGGACAAAGGCTCATGATAAAAGTTTAACTAATTCCCATTTACCACAAAAGAAGTTTGATCTACATCAATATTTTTTATTTTAACCAAACCATTGTCATAAACTGTATCCACTTCACAAGGTCCCAACCACCATGTGTTGTCATATAACAAGGCCCGATCACACGGGTGAAAATATTTTTTCTTAAGAAATTTATCATGTCATTTACCCTTTGATCCTGAATTAACATGGTTCGTTGAAGAGAATCCTTCCTAATCTCATCAATTTCATTCAGCTACATTAACCTCTACTTTTGTGCTTCATCCAAATCCATTCCCAATTGCATGGTTGTTTTGAAAGTATTTACTTGAAATTCTATGGGAAGCAAAACCCGCTTCCCATACACCAATTCATAAGGGGTGTTGTAACACACCCAACCCCTAAATACTATTTCTAGGGATGGTGCATTAAATTTTACTTTTTCCTAACTATCTCAAATCCTAATTCCAGTCTCTCCATTGGCTACTGCTTGCCACTATCTTTCTAGCGGTCACCACCACACTAAAATCTAAGCTCTGGTTTGTAAGTTATCGCCTCTTGAAGTTATTCGAGCGTTATAAGTTGGGGCGTTTGGCGTTCGGTGATGAAAAACCCTTTTTATTACTCTATGAAGTCCTGGAATCTCACCACATGGCCTTAGCCATTCGACGATCAACATTCAGTGTTTTACGTTGAACGTCCCTTTTTCGGTGTTCAACACTTGGTGATCAACATTACAAGTTTTGGTCATTCGAAAATCAACGATCGTTGTTGAACGTTTGAAGTTCAGAAATCGATGATCGTCGTTGAATGTTCGGTGTTCGGTGATCAACGATCAACGTTGAACGTCCCTTTACTATACTGCACCCCAAATATTTCAAACTCCCAAATTCCCGGACTCCCAGTCGCATCACCTACCACGTTGGCCAAGTGAGCACAAACCAAAAGTTGACACTTGGCGAGGGCTAGGTGGACACGTGTCCTCATTAGGGGGTGACACATGTCATACTCTAATAGGAATAATGGGTCTATGAATTATCCAATCCGGGTGACACGTGGCACCTTAGTTGTGGGTCCATGTCACCCTACATGACATCATTGAGCCACGTCAACCCTCTGACATACAACCTTCTAACTCCTTTCAAATATCACGGTTGAGATCTGTTCACATAGATCCATAGATCCATGGTTCTCATTACTTCGCGACTTCGGGATTTAGATCTTACCAACTCCTCAGGTTGCGAATTCCCCGAAGATCCAAATCTATGGACTCTCTAATCTAGCGCCACATGTCCTCATCCTACCAATGGTCGAGATTCATTTTGTGATTCACAAATTTGGAGGTTTTGATACTCTAAGGATTCTTGGCCAAGTTCCTTTGGAGTACCAAGGCTCTGCACTATAGGATCTCTTGCCACGTTCCCTCTCATCCAATAGCTCTAGACCAATGGGTGACTATTGACAGGAAATAATTGGGTGCCACATGTCGCTCCACAACACGTTCCCGATTGGTTAGGAAGTTAAGAGGGGTTCTCAATGGAGTACTTAGATCGTTGGTTGAGAGGGATCCTAGAGGTTCCAAGGATCGAAAATCCACGTCACTTTGGAAGTTTGACATTCAGGAATTTGATGTGTATCTTCCATCTTCCTCTCCCGACCACACACGATCTATCGCCACGTGTACCTCACATTCACGACCAGGATTTACTCTGTCTTTCAGAGCTTCAAGGGAACTTGCACATCCCTATACTGCCAAATACATGAACTTTCGGAAAGCCATTTATATATGGGCACATGTCCCACTAATATCAACGGTCCAGATTAACTTCGCGACTCCATCATTCGGGAGTTTTGGAGCTAGACCACTCCTATTCTCCCAAAGTGGAACTTCACCAAAGTGATTAATGTTACTCTTCCTAAGTCTGATCTAACAGCTGAGAGATATCTCCACTGGATCCCCAGACCTATGACCCTCATCAATTCATGACTCCGACCTTCGGCTGTTTTCGAGCGTTGTGGAGTCATAATTCCTGAAGTCCCAAAGCCAAAGAAGCTTCACTCCTTTTAGGCTTAGCGAGGGGTTCCCAACCCTGGGTCATATGGGATCATATTCGAATTCTGGGATACACTTAGCTCTTATTCAAGACTTGATTAAGGCCATGGATATGAGCCCTCAGTCACATGGGTGGGGACTCTGAATGAAACTCCCTTCTCCTATAGAGATGGATTTGACATTCTCGCTAAGTTACACTCAAAGGGTCATCAGGACTTAGACGTTTCAGTTAATTCACATACCATAACTCTCTAATGAATAAACATAGGTAAATCAAAGACCATGTAAATATAACATTTTACAGAAGCAATTGAGCATTTATAATAACTATTAAAATACTGCAAGACTTAACCATAAACATAGACATTCAATCATCGCATCCAATATATTACACAAAGTATGAAAATACTTATCAGAATTGGAAAATCTGAAGCGAATTCTGAAGGGGGTGCATGTTTCCTCCCAACCGTAGGCACAACCACTCTTGATGGATTTACCACTGACCACTCCCGAGCTAGACCATGATTCTCTAAGAGATATTATTTCTCCTTGCTCCACAATAGTCAGGGATGGAGGTTACTTTCCTCCTCCCACAGGATCTTGGAAACCAGTTTTCTCTACTCCAAGAAAGGAGGTCTACACGAGCACTTCCTCAGTCACTCATCATCCTTGTTTATCAGCTTGTAGAGAAACCTTTCCCATGGATTCTTTCAGAAAAACCGATCTTTTTTCTCAACTTTTCTCTCAAATCTAGTGTCGAAAAACCCACTCTCTTATCTTTTGGAGATTGATTTCTCTACTCTGATTCCTTGTAGATCTGTCTCTATCCCCTGAATTATCTCCTTTATTTCCTTCCTCAACAAGGTTGCATGGGTATGAATACCCAATTTATGGTCATTCCTAGAAGCCTTATAGATGGGTATCCTGCCCCATCTCCTCATTAACTCTTGAGGATGGCCTTCCAACTACCATCTTGATTGGTAATTCATTTCAGGGTCATAGGACTATTGAGAAATAACACCTAGTAGGTGAGGGTCATCTCAACCATTCTTGGTTTCCCTCAGCATCTCTCTCATAACATCCATGGTCTATCTTGGAAAAATCCCCCCCGTCAGTAGTTGTGAAACACATATCAAATTTCTATTAATAATATAAAATTCATAAGTTGACCCTTTTATACAAAGGTTCATCAAATCAAGCATTCACACATATGTAGTCTGTCATAGTCTCTTGGCTAGTTATAGTTATATTTACAAACTGGGGGAAACAAGGGTATTACAATACCCTCCCCATTAAAGGAACATCGTCCTTGATGTTCTATTTTCCGATGTGATCTGCACATACAGAAGTAAACAAAAATGGATATGTTTATTTCATGGCATCCTCCATTCCCCATGTAGCCTCATCTGGGCCAAAGTGTTTCCACTGCACCTTGACCTGTGCAATGGTTCTATTCCTGAGTGGGGTTTCCTTCATGTCTATTATTCATTGAGGTTCTGGAAGAAATTATTCCTCAGGTTCCACTTGAATCACAAACCAATCAATAATATGATTAGAATCATGTACATACTTCTTTAATAAAGAAACATGGAAAACATTATGTGCCTTCACTATGGGAGGAAGTGCTAGATGATAGACAACTGGTCCCACTCTATCCAAAAATTCAAAGGGTCCACAATAATGAGGTGCCAACTTGTCACAAGCTCCCATCCTCAAAGAGATTTTCCTGGGCGTAACTCAAAGATACACATGATCCCCTGCTTTGAACTCTCTAGGATTCCTTTTTATGTCTGCATGTATCTTTTGTCTATCCTAGGCTATCTTCATATTTTGTCTGATTTGAATTATTTGATGTACCATTTCCTTTATCATATCTGGTTTGATTGTAACTCTGTCTACTGGGTTGTTCCAACTGATTGGAATGTTGCATTCTCTTCCATAGAGGGATTCAAAAGGGTTCATTTTTAATGACTCTTGATAGTCATTGTTGTAGGCAAAATCTACCAGTGGTACATGTTCCTCCCACTTCTTGGGTTGATGCATTACTTACATATCAATATGTCTTCTACTACTTGGTTTACCCTCTCTGTATGCCCATCAGTTTGAGGGTGATATGTTGTACTAAAGAGAAATTTTTTTTCGAAACCAACAAACAGATATTTCCAAAAGTTTGAAGTAAATTTTGTATCTCTGTCGGATATAATTTCCTTAGGCATGCCATGCAGCCTAAATATCTTTTTCATGAAAACGCTGGAAATATCTATTTCCTTGCAAGTTGACTTGACGGGTACGAAGTGAGAAACCTTGCTCAGTTTTTCCACAACTACCATGATGGCATCGTTCTGTTTGGCTGATCTTGGTAATCTTGTGATGAAATCCGTGGAGACAGTTTCTCATTTCCATTCGGGAATTGGTAGGGGCTGCAACAACCCTATTGGGTGTCGATTATTTTCCTTGAATTGCTAACATTTTAGACACTTAGCTAAGTAATCAACTATGTCATTTTTCAGTCTGGGCCAATAAAATAGTTTTCTAGTGGCCGTGATCATTTTCTGATAACCAGGATGACCAATATGTGGTCTTTTCTTTAGTTTATCCATTATGAACCTCTCCAAGTCATCATAATTTGGAATATACAATTTACCCTTATAAGTCAGCAGGCCATGATTGAGCATCTGATAGCCTTTGTACTTCAGCACTGTGGGCTCTTGCTTTAGGTATGATGTCACAGTCTTGAAAAATGTATATGTTCCTTGGGCACTTTTGACTCTCTTTTTGATGTTTGATTCATTGGCGCTTACAGTTTCCAAGTGAACCACTTTCATAATTCTACTATGGGAATTTGCCACCCTATTCTCCTTTCCTTTGATATGTTTGATTTCAAAATCAAACTCACTAAGGAGAGCCATCCACCTAGATTTTCTCACATTGATTTTTGGTTGGTTAAACAAATACCTCAACCCACTATGGTTTGTCATAATTAAAAATCTTCTACCTATGAGGTAATGCCTCCACATTTTTAAAGCATGCACTATGGAAGCCAATTCCATATTGTGGGTCACATAATTTGTTTCATGCTCATTCAATTTCATAGATTCATAGAAAACCACATGTCCTTCTTGCATAAAGACTCCTCCAAGCCCTTTCTTACAGGCATCTGTACACACAAGGAAGTGCTTGTTTGAGTCTACAATCTTTAGTACAGGCACATTGGTTAGAAGATATTTCATCTCTTGAAATCTTTCTTCACATTCTGATGTCCAAATGAATTTAACCCCATTTTCTGCAGGGAGGTGATTGGGCAACCAATCTTGCAGAATCCCATTATGAACCTCCTATAGTATCCTACTAGGCCCATAAAGGATCTGATATCATATACATCCTTTGGGGTAGGCCAATACATCATGGATTTAATATTGTCAAGATCAACTTCCACTCCTTCCTCAGAAATAGCATGGCCTAAGTAATGGACTTGTTTTTGGAAAAAGTCACACTTACTAAGATTAACATAGAGTTAATGTTCTCTTAGTAGTTGGAGTACTAGCTTGAGATGTTCTTCATGTTCTTCCCTATTATTGGAATAGATTAGGATATCATCAATTAAAACTAACACAAACCTATCCAAAAACTTTCTAAAAGCATTATTCATTAAGCACATAAAAGTGGCTGGTGCATTGGTAAGCCCAAATGACACCACCACAAATTCATAGTGACCATATCTTGTCCTAATGGTTGTCTTGTGGATTTATTCATCTTTAATTTGGACCTGATGGTATCCAGACCTCAAGTCAATCTTGGAGAAGATTGTAGCACCCCTTAATTGGTCAAACAAGTCATCGATCCTTGACAAGGGATACTTATTCTTTATGGTCATCTTATTGAGTTGTCTATAAGCTATGCATAATCTAAGTGTGCCATCCTTTTTTTTCACAAACAATGTTGTCTCTCCCCATGGAGACACACTAGGCTGAATGTAGCCTTTGTCCCACATCTCCTTCAAGCTCAACTAGCTCTGGTGTACTCATTCTATAGAGTGTTCTAAACATTGGCACCACTCCTGGTACAAGTTCTATTGAAAAGTCAATATCCCTTCTTGGAGGTAGACCTGGCACCCCTTCTGGGAATACATATTTATATTCTCTTAATATTGGATGGTTCTCTAGGTTGGGTTTGTCATTCTCAATAGAGTTTAGTACTAGTATTGCATACAAGGGACATCCCTTTCTGCAATACTTCTTCACTTGGAGGGATGATATTTGTCTCACTGAGACAGGATTTTGAATCCCTTGTAGGGTTACCCTTCTTCCTTCTTCATTGTCACACTCCAAAGTTTTACCATAACAATCCAACTTGATTTTGTGGGAAACCAACCAGTCCATGTCAATCAACAGGTCATAAGATCCTAAAGGAAGTATGTTTAGGTTTGCTTGGGTGTGAAACCCACTTACAATGAATTGGAATGTTGGTATGACCTCTGTTACTTTTCTTTTGGTTCTAGTGGCTAGTTTTACCAGCCATTACTTAACATGTTTTAATTGTTTCAATTTACATTTCTCAATACTTTGAGGGGTAGCATAACTCAAATTAGAACCAGGTTCAATTAAAATGGAAACAAGATGATTGGAAATCATTTCTTCCATATCCACCACTAAATCTTGGTGGTCATCTTGTTTATTATCCAAGGTTGCTTAAAATTGTGGCATGCTCCTAGCCACATCATTGACTGTGGTAGCCTCTTGGAAATTGTAGACCCTCTTATTTCTTTGTTCCCTATGCGGACAATCCCTCAACATATGTTCCTCTCCACAACCCCAACATTTCAAGGGTTCTCTCTTTGTGTTATCAGTCTTACTTGGAACTGCTCCTAATGGTTTATTTCCACTATGGCATGGAAAGTTTTGTTACACACTTTTGGTAGGAAGGCTCATCTTGGATATCTCCCCATGGTTCTTAAATATCGAGGGTTTAAACCCCTTCTTCTTGAATCCCAATTTTTTTTCTTCTTCCATTCTTCATGGGGTTCTGTCTTATTTTTAAATTGCTCATAGAAATACCTTGCTTTTTGAATTGTATATTCTAAGGTCTTTGGCTCATCAAACCCAATTCTGTCTCGGTACGACTGAGGTAATCCACTAATAAATTGTTGCATCTTTAATTTTTCATCCTTTATGTAGGGAACATACCTCATCAACTCAAGAATTTTTTTCTATACTCATCTATGGTGAGTTGTCCCAGCTTGAGTTCATAAAACTCCTTAGTCTTCCCATCAAAGTACTTTTCTGACAACTACTTCTTATTGAAGTTTTTATCAAATTTTTTCCATTACAATTTCTTCTCATGGATTCCTTTCAAATTCCTAAGTTCCTACCACCAAATGGAAGATTTCCCATTCAGGTTGAAAATGGTTATTCGAGCCTTTAAGTTTTCAGAGTAGTCATGAACTAAGAAGTACTTTGTCAGGCCGAGTAGCCGAACCTCTGCTTCTTCCCCTTTCTTAATCTCTCCATCGAAGGTGGGTGGTTTGGATTTCTTTAATTATTTAGGGTCATCACTCTTCGAATGTTTCCTCTTCTTTCTTCTTGTTTGAGAGTGAGAACTAGTTTTTCCAATAGAATATTCCTTGGAGTTGTCAGTGTCCTCACCAGAGGAATCTTTCATTGAGTGTCTCTTGGCTCCATGTTGGGCCTTATTTGAGGTGCTCCTCTTGGTGTGGCCACTTTTAGGACCATTATTTTGTATCTCAAGTGGACTTGGTGTTTTATTAGTATGATTCATGTCCACATGACTGGAAGTTGGACCATGTTGTAGTTGTCTTTGTATATCTGATAGACTTTGTAGTAGGAATGCATTAATTTCAAGTTGCTTTTCCTTCTCTTTGATCAACCTTTCATTGTCATTCTTATAACTTTGTAATTCTTCCATGAGGATTCTTACAGTTTGGGACAAATATGGAGGGGTTTCCACTGCCCTCCTTTCATCAGATTATTCCTCTCTATTGTTGGAGCTCTCCCCAAAATCATGGCGTGTCACCATCCCTTACACTATAGCTTTCCCACTATTCACTGAATGATTGAGTGTTATCAAAACATTTTATGCTAGTTACTAATCTACCAATTCATGAACAACACATATTATTGCAAAGTGAAGTTAGATTCTTTATTTGGAATCATTAGCAACATATAGTGCAAATTTCCAAAGCATTTATCAACAATAGCAGGTTTTGTTCCTCTCTTCAGTAGAGGGTCAAACAAGTTTCTTATAGAAGTGGTTAAGGTAGGGTGTTACCCCATAAAGTTCTCTAATAACATTTTTATTCGACTCGTGCATGAGCCCAAGAAGGCAAAGCATTGTTTCCATGCTCTGATACTAATTTGTAACACACCCAACCCCTAAATACCCTTTCTAGGGATAGAGCATCAATTTTTTTTTACCTAACTATCTCAAATCCTAATTCTGGGCTCTTTACAGGCTACTTCTCACCACGAGCTTTCAAGCGGTTTCCACCACACTAAAATATAAGCTTTGGTCTGCAAGTTATGTCCTCTCGAAGTTATCTGGGTGTTATTAGTTGGGGTCTTCAGTGCTCGGTGTTGAATGCCCATTTTTCTTACTCCCCAAAGTCTATAAATATCTCCACGTGTCCTTAACCATTCGATGATCGAAGTTTGGAATTTTACATTGAACGTCCTTTTTTTGCGATCAACATTACATGTTTCGGTCATTTAGAAATTGACGATCGTCATTGAACGTTCAACGTTTGACGATCGATGATCATCGTTGAACGTTCTATGTTCGATGATCGACGTTGAACATCCCTTTAATATACTGCACCCTGAATCTTCTGAAATCCCGGAGTCTCGGTCACGTCACCTACCACGTTCGCCAGGCGAGCGCAAACCAAAAGTTGACACACAGTGAGGGACAAGGGGACACATGTCCTCATTAGGGGCAGACATGTGTCATAATCTAATAGGAATACGAGTTCTATGAATAATCCATATCTGTGTGACATATGGTACCTAAGTTGTAGGTCCACATCAACCTATATGAAGTCATTGAACCACATCATCCCCCCCCCGACATACAACCTTATAACTCCTTTCAAATATCACTATTGAGATCTATCCATGTCTATCCATAGATCCATGGTTCCCATTACTTTGTGAATATGGGATATAGATCTTACCAACTCCTCAGGTCGAAAATTCCCGGAAGATCCAAGTCTTTGGAATCTCTAACCTGGCACCACATGTTTTCATCCTACCAACGAACGAAATTCATTTTGTCATTCGCGACTTTGGAGGTTTTGACACTATGAAGACTCTTGGCCAAGTTCCTCTAGAGTACTAGTCTCCGGACTATAGGATATCTCGCCACGTGACCTCTCATCCAACGACTCTATTCCAATGAGTGAATTTTGACAGGAAACAAGTGGGGACCACGTGTCACTCCACGACACATTCCCCATTGGTTAGGAAGTTAAGAGGGGTTCTCAACATATTCCTTAGATCGACGGTTGATATGGATCTTGAAGGTTTCGAGGATCACCGGTCCACGTCACTTCAGAAGTTTGGCATTCGGGAGTTCGACGTGTATCTTCCATCTTACTCTCCAGACCATGCCCGATCTATCACCATGTGTACCTAGCATTCATGGCCATGATTTAATCTGGCTTCTAGAGCTCCAGGGAAACTTGCGCGTCCCTATACCGCAGAATACCCAAACTTCCAGATAATCGTTGAGCTATGGACACGTGCCCCTCTACTATCAATGGTCCAGATTAAATTTGTGACTCCATCATTCGGGAGTTTCAGAGCTAGACCACTACTATTTTCCTGAAGTGGAACTTCTTCGAAGTGCTTAACGTTACCCTTCCTATGTCCGATATAAATACTGAGATATATCTCCACTAGATCCCCATATCTACGGCCCTCATCAATTCATGACTCCGAACTTCGATTGTTTTCAAGGGTTGTAGAGTCATAGTATCGAAGTCCCGAATCCAAAGTAGCTTTGCTCCTTTCGGGCTTAGCGAGGGGTTCCCAGCCTTGAGTCATATGGGATCATATTCGGATTCTAGGATACACTCAGCTCTTAGTCGAGACTTTATTAAGGCCATGGATATGATTCCTCAGTCGCATGGATGGGTATTCTGAAGGAAACACCCTTCTCCCACATATATGAACCTGAAATTCCCGCTAAGGTACACTCAAAGGGTCGACAAGACTTAGATGTTTGAGTTAATCCTACCCTGACTCTCTTGCAGATTCACATCCCATAAATCTCTAATGACTAAACTGAGGTAAATCAAAGACCATGTAAATATAGCATTTTACAGAAGCAATGGAGCATTTCTAAGAACTATTCAAATACTACAAGACTTCACCATAAACATAGACATTCAATCATCGCATCCAATATATTACACAGAGTATGAAAATACTTATCAAAAATGGAAAATGTGAAGAAATTACTTAAAGGGGTTCATGTTTTGTCCCAACCATAGGCACAACCACTCCCAACGGATTTACCATTGGCCACCCCCAAGCTAGACCATGATGCTCTAAGAGAGATTATTTCTCCTTGCTACACAACAGTCAGGGACGAAGGTTACTCTACTTCTCCCACAGGATCTTGGCAACCAATTTTCTCTACTCCAGCAAGGAGGTCTGCACGATCACTTCCTTAGTCACTCGTCAACCTCATTTATCAACTTGTAGTGAAACCTTGCCCATAGCTTCTTTCATCCAAACCGAGCTTGTTTCTCAACTCCAGAGTCGAAAAACCCACTCTCTTATCTTCTAGATATTTTTTTCTCTACTTCTATTCCTTGCAGATCTATCTCTGTCACCTGAATTACCTCCTTTCTTTCCTTCCTCAGCAAGGTTTCATGGGTTTGAATTCCCAATTCGTGGTCAGGCTTGGAATCCTTACAGATGGGTACCCCTTGAGGATGGCCTTCCAACTACCATCTTGACTGGTAATTCATTTCTGGGTTAGAGGATTGTTGAGAAATTACACCCAGTAGGTGAGGGTCATCTCAAACAGTATTGGTTTCCCTCACCATCTCTCTCATAGAATTCATGGTATCTCTTGGAAAACTTCACCCTTTCATTAGTTGTGAAAAACATATCCAATTTATAATAATAACAGAAAATTCATACATTGACCATTTTATACAAAGGTTCATCAAATGAAACATTCATACATATTTAGTTTTCCATAGTCTCTTGGCCAGTTATAGTTATATTTCCAAACTTGGGGAAACAGGGGTATTACATGTATGGATTATTGTGTTTCTTCAAGCTATTCAATAGGCCCACAAGGCTTCAGGAAATCGATCAGCTTAGTCTTTATGGTGCAGCTGGATTGTCTTTTTTAGAATGGATTCTATCACCTTATTGGTAGATTCCACTTACCCATTTTCCTGGGGGTGGTATGGTGTATATTTTTGGTTCTTGATCTGATATTGTTTTTTGATGGCTTTGACCAACTTAGAAGTGAATTGAGTGCCTTGATCTGTTACTATCTCTCTGGGTACACCAAATGGGTAAACATATCTTGAAACAAAAAATAAAAAACAGATTGTTCATTAGCAGAATACAAAGATTTGGCTTCTACCCATTTTGTCACATAATATGTATAAACCAATATGTACCTTTTCTTTTTGGACATAGGGGAAATTGGTCCTAAGAAATCTAATGCCCAATTTTCAAAAGGTTTGATTAATACATGTGTTTGAAGTGGCATCTCATCAATTGAAATTGATTTCCCATCCTTTGACAATCATCACAATTGGCCACATATTTCTTTGCATCTTTAAAAATAGTGGGCCAATAATAACCTGATTGTAGCATTTTGTATGTTGTCCTTTTGTCGACAAATTTCCCACTACATGGTCCATCATGGTAGGATTTTAGAATGTCATGCATCTCATCTTCCTGCACACACCTTATGATCACCAAGTCAGGTCCAATGCCACATGTAATTATCACTTAGTTGTATGATTATTTGTTTTTCCCAAGATGACATATTTTGAGGTAATTTTCGTGTTACTAGATAGTTTCCTCTGTCTACAAACCAAGAAACGTAAGTAGAATAGAAAACAAGTTTTCAACAAATTTTTTTATCATTAATTGGTACATTATTACCTATATGAATGAGTCTAGACAGGAAATCAACAAAAATATTATCTCTCTCGGGCTTATCTATGATAGTAATATTGAATTCTTGTAGTAGTAGCATCCACCTAGTAACTCAAGCATTTGTAACAAGTTTATTCATTAGAAACCTAATAACTAAGTGATCAGTATGTACAAAGACTTCATATCTAGTTATATAATGTCTAAATTTATTGATGGCATAAACTACTGCTAATAATTCTTTTTCGATCGCAGTGTAGTTTAGCTTGATAGGAGAAAGTTTTTTACTGACAAAATAGATAACATACGAGACTTGATTTTATCTTTGGCCCAAAACAACTCTGAGGGCTATATCTTAGGCCTCAATGAAAATGTGAAAAGGAAGGGACCAATTTGGCCCTCTCTGGATTGGTGTAGTTGAAAGTTTTTATTTTAATATATCAAAGGCAACTTGACATTGAGAATACCAATGGAATTCAACATCCTTGACTAACAATTTGAACATTGGGGAAGCTAGTATTGTGAAATTTTGGATGAATCTTCTATAACATCCAACATTCTCTAGGAATATTCTAACCACTTTCTGTGAACTAGGGGTTCTAATTCAAGAAATAATTTCAATATTAGTAGGATCCACCTGTATCCCGATGGCCTAAAACAATCCCCTCGATGAGAATCATTCTAGATTTTTTATGGCTGAGGGAAAGGTTGGTCTCTCTACACTTGATCAATACCTTCTCTAGGTTGTCTAAGGCTTGTTGGAAATCATCTCCATATGCTTTGAATTCATCCATATAGACTTCCACACAACCATGGGTCAAGTCAGAAAATATGGCTAGGACAACTCTTTGAAATGTGGTAGGGGGATTAGGGAAGGACCCTATAAGTGTAAGTACACCAAGGGAAAGTAAATGTGGTCTTCTCCTGATTATCTAGTGCAATTTGGATCTGGTTGTAACCAGTGAACCCATCCAAGAAGGAAAAGTATAATTTTCGAGACAAAGTGTATAACACTTGATATATGAAAGGTAAGGGAAAATAGTCTCTAAAGGTAGACTTATTCAACTCTCTAAAGGCCACACAAATCCTCCACTTGCCATTCTTGTTAGGAACAATGACTAGCAGAGATACCCACTTACTATCTAATATGGGATGAATGAAATTGACAAGTAGGAGATTTTGGAGCTCTTCTTTCACTATATCCTTCAAGGTTGGATTCATCCTTTTTTGAGGTTTCATAATAAGTATTATTTGATAGTTGGTGTAAATATGGTGCATACAAGTATCTAGGTGAATCCATTTCATGTAAGAGTAGTCCCATGCAAAAGCATCGAACTGTCCATGAATCATTTGAATCAATTGTTTTGTGTTGTTCAGATTACAAGATAGAGTTGATGTATAGACACTTTCTAGGGTTGATCTCAACATATTGAACATGTGACTCCCTACCTTGATTTTTTGTTGAAATGGTAAACAATGTGGCAGTGGAAGAATGACAAATTTCATGGAATCCAAAACTGAAAATGTGTGTGTATTCCTGAAAATATTATGGATATTCGATTCACTATGTTGTAGCTAAAAATTGGTTCAATACTTGGTCTTCAATTTGTTCTTGAAATACCATTAGTTGTTCAATTGTTAACAAAGTTTGAGCACATTCCTCCTCCCCATATGGGTTTTCTAACCATAGAGGAACTTCAATAGCTGGTTGGGAAGGAGTAAAGAGAATAAGTTTTTCACTTTGAGACCCATTAGAAATTTTCATCTCTCCAGACCAATAGCCAATGAATGCATCAATAGTGGCCAACCAAGGTTGACCAAGTACAATTGGATGTCTGGTTTTAGTATATTTTGGATGAATCAATAAAAATTCTACAGGATACTCCCAGGAAGCTAGGGTAACTATTACATCATCTAGACTTCCAACTAGTCTATTGACTGATTTATCTGCTAATTCCAATAGGGTCTGTGTTGGCCTCAAGTGATTTATTTGCATATTTTGTATGGTATCCATGGGCATAACATTTATCTCTACTCCTATATAGACAAGTGTATCTAGTAAAGAAGTGATATTGATTTGTGTGGTTACCACTGGGTTACATGAATCATTGTATTTAGATGGAATTTATAATATGATTTCTGACAATTGTCCAACTACCTATATGACATAAGGTTATTTCCTTTCTCTTCTAAGATTTTTGATGCAAAGGTCCCTTACAATTTTAGCATAAATGGGAATATCCTTAATAACTTGTATCAAGGGAATCTTTACACATATGTTTACTAATTCAACTTCTAAATCATTTCCTAAAGGCACCTAATGCTTCTTTATAGGCAACCTCTCTAGATAGGGTGGATGGTTAATTTCTTGAGGTGGTTCAGGTTGTGAGGTCAAACTGAGTGACATGCGTTGTGTCTGTTTCGTCACTTGGGTGAGAAAAACAAGGGCACTTGCATGTTTAATTGGGCTTTCTAGAAAAGACATAGGTTAGTGCATAAGTTAAACAAGCCAAGCACATGAAATAAACAAGCAAACAAACTAAAAACAACAAAGGAATAGAACTAGAATGCATAAGAAACTTTTAGAACCATAAATAATAAACCAATGACCAAGATTATGCCACAAATGGATAACTATATTAGTTGGAAAAACACCATAGAGAAATGAGGACTTGTGACTCCCCTCTTCCTCCTTGGGAGGGCTCTTGAGTTCCCTAATGGATATCTCTTCTTATAATGGTAGAAAAGAAAGAAAATGATGAAGAAATCAATGCCTATTCCCTCAATAGGTGAGTGGAATGGCCTATTGGAGTGTTGCTAGAATGGTCCAAGGAGAAAAGAGGATTCTGAAGGGAGGATTGAGATAGCATAACAATACTATGAAAATCTTAATTTATTAGTGCACCCATGGCCTACATTTATATCATTTCTTTAAGGAAATATTCAAATGGTTCTTAGTGTGAACAAGGGGCCCTTTAGGGAACCCTTTGGTCCTTGACCATCCCCCCATTCGGATTTAGCTCAGATCTAAAGGTCAAATCAAGTTGGGAGCTGGTCCATAAGTGGTTGAGGGGCCGAAAAGAACCATAAATGCATCATTCACAAGAGTGCACAGATTTTATCGTACATAGTCTCCCATATGGTGCATTGTGCACTCTATGAGCGTCTTTGGCCCGCACACTATGTGCGCGCTTCCTTTAGTGAGTTTGTTCATGTCAATTTTTTCCTAATTGTATAGATTTTTCCTATTGGAAATGTATTTTGGTGCTGCAGGTGGACTAATAGTTGTTTGGCATTGATGTATTTATGTAACCATTTGTGTGCAATGTTGCAGATGAAATTTCAGTGATAACAGATGCCCCCTGATGTGTGAGGTTAGGAGCATACGTATAGCCAAAATAAATCAATGTTTCTTTTTCTAAGATTGCCATTGTAAGGAAGAGTGCTGAGAGGAACTAAAAGAGCAATACATCAGAGGGAGAGGGGAAACTGTGGGACCCAAATATTTGTCTAGGGAGAAAAAATAAAATTTGTATACAAACGAGGAGGGCATGCCCCATGCTTGTGTCATGTAACTTAAAATGTAAGATAATAACTGAAGTTGTATGTTGATGTAGATAACTACAGTGCCCTCTAGGGAAGTTTGATAACGACATATGATAATTCTGATGGTGAACATACTCTGAAAAGAGGAAAGGATTCCTGTAAGAAGTGTCGATGACTTGTAGGCATTGATGGCCTAACAAATTCAGAGGTCTTTGACTGGTATAAAACAACTACAATAGTCGCATAGTAAGACCCACTGTAACATGATATTTTTCTGAAGTCGGATGTTATGGGGGTCAACGAAATCAAAGAGCAATGATGGTTCTCTCTGTGTCGTCTGAGACTCCTCATTGTAAAGGTAATGAGAGTCAATATATTTTCTCCCTTATGGAAACTATGTTGATGTTGACAGAAAGGGAGATGTGACTCCAAGAAGCAAAGAGCTTCATGAAATCCATAGAGATAAGATCGGGAACCAATAGGGAACATGGACAAAGTCACAATGTGGTGAGATTCAATAATGCCCTTGGTTGGGGGTATGTTGGAAGGATGATTGGCAACAACCGTAAAAATGTATCTAGTGTCAAGGGGACGACTAGACATGGGGTTAAATTGTTCCAAAGGCGTGACAAAGTGGAAAAACTCAGAGATCTGGGGTACATGGACTGTGGGATAATCTAGGTTTATGAATGATGTTATAATGAGTAAAAGGGAGTGGATGCCCCAACCAAGGGCGACATTGGTTGTGTTTCCAGAAAAATAAGGTCGTCAAGGGTGACGACAAAAGGCTAAGTAAATGTTGGAAACAAAGGATTTTTACAATACCAAATAAATAAAGAATAATTTGGGATGAGTGTACAGATACAGAAATGGGTTCCCTAGTGCAAGATGGCTTGGCCTGTGAGGGCGCAAGTTGCCTGGAGAACTGGTAGAGGGTGGGGGCCCCATGGGTGAGCTTCTGTATGAGGTCACTAGCATATTTGGCCCATTTTGCGACAGTTGTTTCGATGCTTATGCGATGTTATGTCATTGATATGGCGACGAATTTGGAGTCTCTGAAATGTCGGTTTATGTGACGTGGAATTTGTGACGAACTTGATCAAACGTCGCATAAGAGATGATATAGGCAAACAATCTTAAACCAACTTTTCATCTAAATTGCGACAACAACTTTTATAGTTAAACCGATGCATCATTAGAAGTTGTCATCGCTTATTTTACGACAAATTTTTGTTGTTTATGTAGCTAAACTGATGCATCAATAGAAGTTGTCATCGCCTATTCGATGTTTATATAGAAAAACCGTTGCATCGAAAGAAGATGTCGTTGCCTATTTGACGACAAATTTTCGATGTTTATATAGCAAAACTGCCGCATCGATAAAAGTTGTCATTGCCTATTTGACGACAAATTTTCGATGTTTATATAGCAAAACCATCGCATCGATAAAAGTTGTCGTCGGATATTCGACGACAACTTTTCGATGTTTATATAGCAAAATCGTCGCATCGATAAAAGTTGTCGTCGAATATGCGACGACCAAAAATTATTTAGAAAATATATATATATATA
>ML787113.1:272562-284012 GCA_009831015.1 Picea engelmannii
CCCCATGGGAGTAGTGTAAGTTAATAACCATTGAATATAGTCCAAAAAAAATATTTGAAGAAAGTGTTGAAGAATTTGGGGATAGGGAAACAAGTAAGAATGAAAAAATAAATCTAGCAGCTCTTCCCCAATTTCATAGAATGATCACTGAGGTCCTAAACACTTTTATCCTTGAATTTGAATCCCTTTGCAACATTTATGAATATAATAATTATGCCTAGCTGAGAATTTTCCCCTCTACTTTGAAGGAAATATCCCTCAAATGGTTCATAGGTCTAGATATACATAATATTTAGACATTGGAAACTATGAAGAATCTTTTTATAGATAAATACACTGAATATTGAAAATATGGAGACTCAAGAGATTAACGATTCCAAATGACTTAGAAGGACAACTATGTTAAGATATTTCACTTTGGTTAAAAGAGATCTATCGATTGCTCAATTGAAAAAAACTCTCCTAAGACAATTCTCCCTAATACATGATTCATGGGCCCCAATTGTGTATCCATTATGATCACTGACACAATCTTAACAATTGAAATTGGAAAACTTATCTATCACAACAATTCCTTGGGGATGTTGAATACATTAACTTATCAAGACATGCAAAGTACATTTTGAAACTTGGGAGTCATAATTAATTAAGGAAAAGTTTGGCTATGAATATTGTTAACACATTGTTAGAAGTTGATGTGAGCATCTAGGAGGTCTAGAGTTGCAAGAACACATGTTAGTATATTCCACACATTGTCTAGCCATTTTGTATATATACAACACTTTAGACATTGTCTAATATATACGCCCTTAATCGCATATACAGTCACACAAATACTTTAACAATATCAATATAATAATGTCAATGAACACTAGGATCAATACTAATCCCATTATAAGCATGCACATGACATTATAATGTGTCAATCATAGGATATATAATCCAAATGGTCCAAAACATATAGTTCCAAATCATGTATCTTGAATTCTAACACATACAAGACACCTTTCCATTCTAACACAATGTAGGGTCCATTCTAACACAATGTAAGGTCCAAGGATAAGTCTCAAGCTAAAAAAGAAGTTAGGGAGGGAAGTAGCTAACCATTTGTGGGGCCTTTAGAGTAGGGAAGACCCCTAATATTTTTTCCAAATGATCATTCGCTCAATTAATTTTGGAGGGGTCATGGGTGCCCAAAAACAACAAGCCTTAAAAAGAATGTGTGCAATTTACAAACCAAATGTCTTGCTTCTCCAAGAAATTGTGTGTGTTAGCTCTAAAGCTAGAGAATTTTTGTCTTCCTTTCTAAAAGAATGAAAAAAAAAATTGGTGGATTTTGAAGAACTTTTAGGAGGGTTAGTCTTAAGGTGAAATGCCAATCTAGTTGCAATGTCCGCCAATGTCTTAAATGCAGGTATTGAGATTGAAGTCGGGTCTATAGAATTAGGGAAGGTGTATAAAATTATTAACCAGGCTTATTAGATATGGAAATATTGGTGAAATATGGAAATCATTAGGTTATTTTCCAGGCTTATTGACTAGGAAACGAAGGTAGGTATAGAATCACAAGTGGCAAAGGATGGAATAAAATTAGTATTAAACTCCTTCAAAGGAGCCAAAATCCTTGGTATTAAACTCCTTCAAATGAGCCTTGGTATTAAATTAGTATGAAGAACATTTTGGTTTTTTATACAATAGACAAATCCATTATGTTATGGGATCAACCCAAGAAGGAATGCACACAAATAAAACCCATAAACCACCTATTGTTGTCATGAAGTTGGACCTTGAAAAATCATATGACAAAATGAACTAGTTATGCCTTAGATTGTTATTGCTTCATCTTAGAATGAATCTACATACAATAGAATGGATTATGGGGTGTCTTTCATCAACTTCCTTTACAGTTCTTATAAATGGTTCTCCCTCTAGTTTTTTAAATTCATATTGAGGCCTATGACAACAATGCCCTTTATCTTCTTTTTTCTTTTTATTAGTAGCCAAATGTTAAGAACCTGAATATATCTACAAATATAATCACCACAGATATTGATTACACAATAGATCCATAAAGAAATATAGAAGAAACCACTCTTTGTTATTTCAAAACCCTTGAGGTAGGGAAAAACTATACAATGGATCCTATTATGGAAGGGATTCTCTCCTATTCACTTGCCTCTTCAAGGGGGCATACTCCTATTGAGCTACCGCTCCAAATACAATAATTCTCTTCATGTCCCATTACATTTCTTGAACCCCTTTATATAGTGCTACCATCACCTAAGAACATTTTAGAGGAGGAATCTTCTAGAAGTAGAACCTTCTAAGAAGTCCTCTTACATTTATTATATCTAATTACTCATTTATTATATCTAATTACCATAGTGGACCTTATTTAATAATATAGTGGACCTATTCCACCTTACATTGAATGACCTTCATTATTATCACTATGGGCCCTCTGGGCCCCCCCACTACCTCTCTAGCTACCTTACATTCCATCCCCCTTATGAAAGAGTTTTCCTCAACGCTTGATGTACAACCATATACCAAGGTCCCATGGATAAGTGTGTACAATAGTGTTGAAGTAGACTAGAGAACTAGGGTCCCATTGAGAAATGGTAGCCACGATGCTGAAGTAGTCCAACCGCCATTGTAAACCAGGGTCCCATGTCCAAGTGCTCATGTGAACTCCCCGTGGAAGATATTGGCAGCCAATAATCCACTGAAAATGATGCTCCCAATACTGACACCTATCATGTAGATCCAAATAAGAATATCCATCTACATAGTGGGAGATGATCAAAGATGAATTTGGAAGGAACAATACCATTGTAGAATATGCAGGTTGGACGCTGGTAACTAGCTCCTGATGTGGGACATTGATATTATTTATAGAAGGTGGATTAGAGTCATCAAATAAAGTATGGAAGTGGTTGTCATCCTAGAAACAACAACTATCCATATACCAATCATCGCAATCGGCCTCAAAATCATACCAAGCATATATTTCTTGATTATATTCATCCCTGAGGTCCACCATAAGAAATCTCTCCTGCATGTTATCCAAATAATATTGAATACTACAAAAATTATCATTGACGCCATCAAATGTAAGGCAACTAGAGAGGTAGTGGGGGGGTCCAAAGGGCCCATAGTGATAATAGTGGAGGTCATTCAATGTGTCAAACAATTGGGCTTTGAATGCTTCAGTAATCTGTAGAATTTCTTTGAGGGTTTGAGAGGAAATATCCATCTGAGCACCCTATGAACTCTTCAATCCCACAACCATCATGAAAAAACCCAAAAAATAGAACAATAAGTTACGACAGAAAATCGTGGCTTTTTTCTGGAAAAATCCTAAAAAACTGTTGAGTTTAAAATGCTCATAACTTCACTTCCCAGACTCTGTTTCAGCTGATTTGTTTTTTGAAATTGGGTGAAATTGTGAGAGGAACTTAGATATGTAATTTGTTTGGACAAATTCAGATTCTAGCTGCTACAGAAATAAAAACATCGCGCTGCCGTCCGCAGAAAAAACCCTGAAAAAATGCAGATTTTAAAACTTCAATATCTTGACTTCTCGGACTCCGTTTCAGACGATTTGTTTTTTCAACTTGGGTTTTTTCTGCGAGGAACTCATATATACAAACTTTTTCTGCAAATTTTGCCTAGAAGAATACCTAAAATTTATGGAATGTCGCGACCTTCTTTTTTCTTCTTCGAAAAAAAAAATCTACAAAAATAAAAAGTATTTGTCCACAATGTCTGCCAAGGAAAGTTATTTGATACGACTGGTTAAGAACCTGAATATATCTACAAATATAATCACCCCAAAAATTGATTACACAATAGATCCATAAAGCAATATAGAAGAAACCACACTTTATTATTTCAAAACCCTTGAGGTAGGGAAACACCATACAATGGATCCTATTATGGAAGGGATCCTCTCTTGTTCACTTGCCTCTTCGAGGGGGCATCCTCCTATTGAGCTACCGCTCCAAATACAATAATTCTTTTCATGTCCCATTACATTTCTTGAACCCCTTTATATAGTTCTACCATCACCTAAAAACATTCTAGAGGAGGAATCTTCTAGAAGTAGAACCTTCTAAGAAGTCCTCTTACATTTATTATATCTAATTACTCATTTATTATATCTAACTACCATAGTGGACCTTATTTAATAATATAGTGGACCTATTCCACCTTACATTGAATGAACTCCACTATTATCACTATGGTCCCTTTGGCCCCCCCACTACCTCTCTAGCTACCTTACACCAAATGATTAAGTACTGTGATCAAAGATGCTAGAAGAACAAGGTTAGTAAAGGGAATAAAAAATTATAATTCATTGGTCATTTCACATCTACTCTTTGTATATGACATAATGACCTTTGGGCATGGATATTTAAGGGAAATTATAAGCATTAAGGAGATTTTGGGAATCTATTGTAAAGTTACAAGTATGGAGATTAATTTGAGGAAGTCTTCTATGGTGTTCAATGAATTAGCTAAAGAAGAAAGATTCCAAATTGCAAATATTCTTCCTATGAATTAGTTGGAGACAAATGCATTGAATGCATTTCCTACTAAGGGCACCAATAACCTCAGTCCCTTTCCCTTGTCATGATTTACCATCAATTCAAATATTCCAAGTATACCTAGCCATCCTCAATCAAACATTTAACTTACTAGTTGACAAGCACCTTAAACTACCATGCTCTTACCGAGCCAATTATGCCTCCACATCATAAGGAAAGCATCATCATGGAAGATAAGCAATCACACCTTATAATTTTTGCATCTAGTATGCTCATTATTCATCATAGACATATTTCTCCAAGTTTAAGAAACTTTAGGGTTCACCCACATGAACAATTTTCCTTGTTAAATCAAGCTCGAAGGCTCTGTTATGTAATTGTTTCAGGATTACTAAACACAAATACATTTCCCAATTATGAATATTTTTATTTTCTCCTCTAAAATAGATTTCCAATGCCTATACTCTCATCCCATTCTGAGTTTGTAATTGAAAGTTACATCACCTAGAAGTTAAACAACTCATGCATTTTTTGTGCTTTAATTTGTTGGTGYGATTCAACACCGTAGACCATCTTTCATGGATGACCAATACRAAAAAATATGGAAGATGACCATCTTCCATCTTCCATTAATTTGTTGGTGCGATTCAACACCGTAGAATATCTTCCATCATTTTTTTTTCGTATTGGTCATTAATGATATTCRAACCAAGTCATTAGGCTCTTTTGCATCATTGACCAACATTTGAAATTCACGACCAATCAAAACTTTCGGTTAATTTTGAATTTTGGCCCCTTTTCAAAGACTAAGTTGATTTGAAACTTCCACCCCTTTTGAGACTTCAACCATTGTTCAAAATTAAGGCCATCAGGACTATTTCCATGTATTTCATCGGTCATTGGCCACTTTTTAAAAATTTCCCAACATCCATACTTCGAACTTAACTCCATTGGAAACTCTAAAACATCACCCATCATGGAAATTCAAACTTTGTGCCATTGGCCCTCTTATAAACTTCAAGGCATTTATGGACAAGGTGATTAGGCCTCTTCCAATATTTGGACCATGTTTGAAAATTAGGGCCAAATTTGACTTCAAACCATTCTTGAACTTTGGGTCATTACAAAATTTTAAGCCTTTCTCCAACTTTGGCCCACTTCTAAACTTCAGGGGATTTTGGAATATCGATCTGTTTTTGAATTTAAGCCCCTTGAGCCATTCCGAAACATTGCTCATCGAGCAATTTTAAAACTTTAGGCCATCGACACTTTTTTGAACTTCAATCCATCCTACCACTTTTTAAACTTCATCTAATAACAATACTTTGAATGTAATCCCCCTGAGAATTCTGAAACAAGGATAATGGGCCACTTTGGTATGGGGGCATTGAGCCATTTCTAGATATTGGGCTTCTTATGAACTTTTTCAAAACTTAATAGGAAGGTCATGATTTCAACACTTGGACCTGCAACTTTACACAACTTTATGCAACAATGCAACTTGGTAACCCTTCTTTCCCTGACCATGGACAAGACCTAATTTCCATACATGGTGTGAAAAAATTGTGAATGACACCCATATCCCACCCAAGCACCATAGTCTATTAAATAGGATAAATGTGGTGGTTTGAGGCCTTAGTAATGGCCAATGAGCCAAAGAAAATATGTTTAGGACCTAAGGCCCTTTTTTTCATCTCTAGTCATGGTACACACCTTGAGACCTATTCTTATTATGAAAACGTACCAATGGTTCCAAATGCCACTATATTGCAACTATATGACGGATAGGTGTGGCAATTTCAACTTTATGCAACTAAATGCAACTATATGTAACTATATGTAACTATGTTGGTACTATATTGCAACTATATTTCAACTTATGCAACTATATTGCAACTATATTCTCAAATATTGGTGAGTGGTCAAATGCAACTATATTGCAACAATTTCATATGCAACTATGCAACATGCAACTTATGCAACTTCAACAACTTTATGGAACTTATGCAACTTTACACAACTTTACGCAACTATATGACAGATAGGTGTGGCAATTTCAACTTTATGCAACTAAATGCAACTATATGCAACTATGTTGGTACTATATTGCAACTTATGCAACTATATTGCAACAATTTCGTATGCAACTATATGCAAATATGCAACTATATGCAACTATATTGCAACTTATGCAACTTTACACAACTTTATTGCAACTTATGCAACTATATGCAACTTATGCAACTATATTGCAACTATACACAACTAGGTGTGGCAATTTCAACTTTATGCAACTATATGACGGATAGGTGTGGCAATTTCAACATTATGCAACTAAATGCAACTATATGCAACTGTGTTGGTACCAAAAATGTATATTGGCACGATAACTTATCTTCTTGTTTTAACAAGTGTAGGTACCACCAAATAGGTATTTGTCAGATCTATCTTCCTCGAGTGATGATCAAGATATAGTAAGAGAGGTTGAAAGTGAGATGTGTTGTACTAGATATACCGGTTCTAGATCAACTAGGTTGGAAAAGGGAAGGAAAAGATTTCGTACCCGCATGGAATTTTTTATTGCCAATGGAGGGTCGTGTAATTATGATGTTGAGAGCATAGGTGACATTGAGTTTCCCTTGAGGTATAAACATCTAGTGCAACGATGGGTACCTAAGGAGCTACCTGAAGTGGACATATATTTCTTCATTGGTGGGAGGATGTATCGCATTGCTCCTTCGTCCTTACATGGATTGGGGTTATTTTCCATGGATGGAATAAAGGTCGGCTATAGCACTATAAATGAATTGATGGAGTATGTTGGACCATTATACAAATACAATCACTGGTTGATGTTGGTCTGATATACGCAAAGTATGTGGAGATACTGAGTTGCCAATTATATACAACTACTAGATAACAATCAAAATAAAGGGGCAACTATGTATATTGATGGAAGGCCAAAATCTACTGGAAACATTGTGGGCTTTATAAATAGTACACGACCAGTGGAAACAACTAAGAAACCGAATTGCCTATTTGAGGCACGTGAAGGAAATCGTATATTTGTATGTGCAACAAAAACAATAGTTTCAGGTGAAGAGTTGTTGATCGATTACAACTTAAATTGAATAGATGAAGAGGGTGACCATGGAAAGGCACCCACTTTGCCTCAGCAGGTAAATGTTAAATACACTAAAAACTTATGATTACAACAACTAAATTTCAGAAATTTCATTATTTTTTTTTCTGTTATTATTGTAATATTTCATTTTCTTAATGCTATAGGTGAATTTCATAACTTTTATTGATTGATTTATTGTGCCAACATCTGTCCAGGGTGACCATGGTAGAAAATCACCCGCTACATCTCTCCAGGGTGACCATTGAAAGGCACCCACTTCATCTCAACAGTTAAATGTTAAATACACTAAAAACTTATGACTACAACAACTAAATTTTAGAAATTTCATTATTTTTTTTTTGTTATTACTGCAATATTTCATTTTCTTAATGTTATAGGTGAATTTCATAACTTTTATTGATTGATTTATTGTGCCAACATCTGTCCAGGGTGACTGTGGTAGAAAATCACCCACTACATCTCTCCAGGGTGACCGTGGAAAGGCACCCATTGTGCCTCAGTAGGTAAATGCTAAATAAAGTAAAAACTTATGACTATAACAACTAAATTTTTCAAATTTCATTATTTTTTTTCTGATATTACTCCAATATTTCATTTTTAAAATGTTACAAGTGAATTTCATGACTTTTGTTGATTGATTTATTGTGTCTACTTCTGTCTAGGGTGACCGTATTCGAATTTCACCCGCTACATCTCTCCAGGGTGAGCGTGGAAAGGTACTCGCAGTGCCTCACCAGGTAAATGTTAAATGCATTAACAACTTATGACTACAACAACTAAATTTATGAAATTTCATTATTTTCTTTTCTGATATTACTCCAATATTTCATTTTTTAAATGTTACAGGTGAATTTCATAACTTTTGTTAATTGATTTATTGTGTCAACTTCTGTCCCGGGTGACTGTGTCCGAGTTTCACCCGCTACATCTCTCCAGGGTGACCGTGGAAAGGCACCTGCAATGCCTCACCAGGTAAATGTTAAATATAGTAACAACTTATGACTACAACAACTAAATTTCTGAAATTTTGGTTATTGTTTTTCTGATATTACTGCAATATTTCATTTTTTTAATGTTAGAGGTGAATTTCATAACTTTTGTTGATTGATTTCTTGTGTTAACATCTATCCAGGCTCCCACAAAGGATATTGATGAGGACAAAATATATTATTCGACAAACCCAATAACAACTGTAACGAAGGCCTTGAAGAAGGCTAACATGGAATATCTAGGTTTGATTAGCAAAAGACCCCTAACATAGGAGGGCAGAGAAAGAATTGTAGAGCTACAAACTACAATAACTAATTTTTGGGTAAGTGACATCTTTACATATTTTTATTAGCTATGACAATTTCATATCCTTTTTTTAGTTTTATATTTTGTATATGATCTAATAAAGAAAAGTTTTCAGTTTGTAAGAGTTTTTAAACCCCGTGCATGGGGAACATGTTGATCCTGCAACTGCTATAGGTAGCAGTGAGGATCAAATGCAAAAAAAAGGTCGACGTAGCAAAGTGCAAGTGAGGATTTTTGACCCTCCTGAGGTTCCCCTAGAATCCAATGATGAGCGGGGCAATTTTGACCGGCATGACATGCCGAAGCATGATGAGCCGTATCCTGGGACTCCACATGATGACTCCGGAGAGAAACAAAGTGTAGGTGCACAAGATCCTATTATGCATGGAGAAGAACGAATTAAAAGCACCGGATCACTAGATGTCACCTTTCTGGTGGATGACACATGTGTTCCGATAAAGATTCAGAAGATTACAGGTAATTGTCCCATTAATTGATTCATTTTTTTCATGAAATTGAAATGGACATTTTTTGAGATTATTAATTGATTAATGGATAACATGTTACTGCAGAAAACAATGTTTGCTATAGAAACTTACATGACAAAGCATTGGATTTGTTTGGCCCCACCATTCGCACATGGTGGAATGGCCAAGATAACAAAAAGAAAGATGATTTAATAGATCACATGATAAACTTGTTTGGAAACACTTTCAACAAGAATGTGGTTACAAAGTTGGCCGGCGAGAATTTAAAATACACTAGGGCCTAGTATAGGGATAAATTGAAAATAGACCTCAAGCATGAGTGCCCTCCCATGGTTCTCGAGAAAGAGTGGAAGGTGCTAATAGAGGATGAAAAGGAGAAATTGTTTAAAAAACAAGGATGACAACCACGATCTGGTCAAGCAAGGTACAACACATGTCATATTATAAGTGAAATATGAGCATTTATTTTTTTCTTTCCTGTTTTAAGTAACAATTCTGATATCTATGTTTTTTCAAAAATTCCATATGTAGGCTACCAGACACATCCAAAGCAACAAAGGCGAGAGTGGAAAAACACGGCCAGCATAAACTAGGCCAGGGTGGCTACAGAAAACTCAAATCTCGAATAGTAAGATTGAAATGATTAACTGTGGTTAATATTTATTTAACAATAGCAAACAAATATATGTTTTTGTTATTGGTATTTTTAATGGTGTTATGCATTGCAGTTGAATATGTTCAACATTGCTGCCACCGAGGAGGACCTGAAGCTTGGTTACAAGCATGGTTTTAAAAGTGTGATTGAATATAAAAAAATCTTGGGCCAGACTCCTATATCCCCAACCACGTAGGTAAATCAAATGAATAAGGAAATTGTAGTAGCATGCTTGTAAAGTCTATTCATATTTTATTATATCATCCTTAACTAAGTATTTATGTTTGTTTTCAAGAAACAGTGCTACCGCAGTAGTGAATCAAGTGGTATTCAACAAACACCACGTCATACAAGGGTCCACATGTCTAGTGATAGTGTAGAGCATAGTACCCATTCTGGTATGTATGCTTCAAAATTATAAATATTTACTGTAATTGTAGATATTTATTTCCTGACTTATATATTATCTTCTTAAAATTGAAAAGCATGTAGCTCAGGAGGGTGAAATGCGAGAGAAACCAAGTGGACATGAAATTAATGCACCAACTACCCCAACTACAGAGACAGGTAAAGAGCAATAGTGTAATGTTAATCAAAACAATGAATTAGTTATTTCAAATATATTTCAACATATCGATATGATCATTTTCATTGTTCCGATTCACGACCCTGAACAGATGCCAACTAACCCTTCTCAATGATGTACCAGAAGTATGGTACATGAGCGCACACAAACAATAGAAGGACAGGGCACACGAAATACAATGTCCTTGGATGATGATGATATCCCAATTGTCAGTTTTATGAATGTAAAGAAACATAAATAAAAATAAAATTAGATGTATAATTTCATGACATGTTTTTGGATCTTTATCGATGTTTATATGTTCATATGTTTTGATGACTATCCAAGTTATGCTTTAATGTCTATATGTTTTCTATATAAAGAAAATCATTTGTTGGGTATGGGGAATTGAGAGCAATGTGAGGGGGGGAGGATCCATATGAGCTTCCACCTTCACATGGTTGGTGATTCGGATTATTTTCGGCACGAAATGAGAGCGGAGATATAATAAAGAAATGCACAGAGATATTGTAGATATTCAATAATATAACATAAATGTATCAGAGATGCAACCATAAGCACAGATATACAGTAATACACGATTTTTATTAATCAAAGAAATGTAAAGAGACTGTAAAAATACAGAGTGAAAGACTCACTAGAATGGTGGCAACTTATCTCTGAGAAGAGATGTGACGGCTACTCACATTCGCAAGAAGATGATTACAATGAGGCTCTGAAGGCATTTTAA
>ML787113.1:291441-331806 GCA_009831015.1 Picea engelmannii
TCTGGGCTTTGTTGTGACTTGGATCAATTGACAAGGATTATAAAAGCTTATGATTTGAGTTTTTTTTTTTTTTGTTTTCCCAACAAATAATTCATGCAGTACTTCAATGCCTAAACTATGATGTACAATTCCTTATGTTATTTGGGTATATTATGATTGCACCAAAAAAAGTTTCAAGTGTTATGTTATCCAACTCCTTCATTGTATCAAAGGTTCCTCCATTGTGTATCATGCAAAATTTTCTTTGATTTCAAATGAAATTTCAAGTTTCATTAGATTTAATATTGATGCATTACAATTCTTTCAAGTCAAAGCTTCAGTTACTTGGTTTTCAATTGCAATGAATTGAAAGGTTATACTTTCATTTTCTAATGTGCATTGAAGAGACACTTCATTCCTAAATAATTTGCTAACCCCATGAATTACCTTGGTTCAATTAAATTATCTGGGATCAACCAATTTACAACTAATTTTATATTTCTTAGGTCAATACCCAATTCACATCCTCTAACTACAAAATCCATACACAACAATAATTGTTTTCCAAGATCATATTTCTTCATGTTGGCTTGCAATTAATTGTGTCGAAGGGTTAAAAATATCATCTCCAAATGTTTCAAATGATCTTCCCAAATCTTGCTAAAAGTCAAAATATCATCCAAGGAGGCTATAATAAACAAGTTCGCGAAATGGTATTAAGATATCATCCATCAATATTAGAAGTGTTTTCATAGTATTGTGTAATATAAATTGCATAATGACTGACTCATGCAATCCATGTGTTTTTTTGAAGGTAATAATCCAAATTATTCTTTGTGTATATTGTCATATTGGTATCCTTACTTCTAATCCAACTTCATGATAACCCATGCTTACAATATTTGGTTGATTAGTGCCTTGATTATTTGTAGCGGATATATATATTACAATATATTACAATATTACAATATTACAATATTACAATATTACAATGTAATAGTAATTCCATATTCCAATGTAATATGGCATTACCATATTACAATGTGATATGGTAATGCCATATTACATTGTAATATGGCATTACCATATTACATTGTAATATGGAATACAATATGGTATACCATATTTCATGTAAATTTTTATTTATTTTTAAAACTTAAAGCCATCGTCGCAATATCGACGAAAGTTTGTCGAAAACAATTTTACTATTTTACCAAAACCGTCACTATAGAGATGAAATTTTGTCGCAATTTTCCACGAATTTGCGTTGCACATACAACATCTGTGTCGTAAGCTTTGTTTTGATATATTTTTTCTTCGATATTTCCACGGATTTTCGTCGCAAGTTGCGACGGTTTTGTGTCCCACATTTAGCATCTACGTCGTAAGTTATAGGCTTGGCATAACTATTTGTCGCAATTGCAACAAAGTTTCGTCATAATTTCCACATTTTTTCGTTGTTATTGCGATGTAATTTCATCGAAATTGCAACGATGCATAGGGTTAACTGATGTTGAATGTGGTGACACATGGAGCGCTTATTTCATCGATGTTTCCACACACACCTAGATCGTGGATATAGCGACAAAATTATTCCGACGAAAAAAAATATCGGTTGTCGTGGAAATTGTGACGGATATGTGTGGCAATATCAACGAAAAACCGTCGCAAATTTGGTCAGATGTAGTAGTGTCATATGATGCCATTTGGTCTTATGTTTGTTGACGGTACATTGCAACATGGTTTTGAGGACTTTGTTGATAGCCTCGACTTGTCCATTGGACTGAGGGTAGTATGGGGAGGAAAACTCATGGGATAAGCCTAATTTTGAGGAGAGTTCTATGAATATCTCATTCTCAAAGTGCTTACCATGATCGGATACTAACTGTAGTGGAATTCCGAAATGGTTAATGATGTGGTTGAAGAAATAATGCATTGTTGTGTTAGCAATATTGTTGAAGGTAGGCATGGCTTCGACCCATTTGGTAAAGTAATCTACTGCTACGACGATGTACTTATGTCCATTACTAGATGGAGGATTACAAGTCATGAATTCGATGCCCCATTTGCAGAAGGGTCTAGTGGTGATGACTTGATGTAGAAGAGTGGGTGGCGCCCGTGCTTTGTTTGCATAGAGATGGAATTTGTTGCATCTCCTAAAAATGTGGATGAAGTCATGAAATAGTGTGGGCTAGAAGTATCCTGCTCGAATGACTTTTTGGGCAGTGAACATACCTGAGAGGTGGCCACTGCAAGTGTCATTATGGCAATCATTCAAAAATCTATCTACTTTGTCGATCGTCAGACATTAGTGGAGTAGGGTGTCGACCCCATGTCGGTACAAAATGTCACCGATGAGAAGGTACCGAGGGGCATGATGGTGAATGTGTCGACAATCATATCGAGAGAGATGAGACCCAAACTTATGTGTCTGAAGGTAGACGAGAAGGTTTCCATACCAGGGGTCATCTAAGGGGATGAATAAGAGGTGTTCATCGAGAAAATCCATATTGACGGGTGAATCTTTAGCATCTGAGGTAAACGTTGTAATGAGTTCGGTGAGAACAAATGATTTCTTGATTTTGGGAGTTGATAAATCTAGTTCATATTCCTGAAGAATGACGATCCATCAGAAAAAAAATTCATTAATCTGTCGTCGACTAAGAAAGTACTGAATCAGGTTAGAATCTGCTACGAATTGAATAGTGAGAAGCAGGATATAGTGACGCAGTTTTTAAGCTGCAAGGACAACTGCGAGGGATAGTTTCTCATCATGATGGTACTTCAGGGGTGGTCCTGAAATATTTTTTCTGATGTAGTAAATAACATACTCTCATCCATCATCCCCTATTTGGATGAGGACTCCTGCTACTGAGGCGGTTGAGGCTGATAAGTAGAAGATGTAATTGTGATCATAGTCTGGAGGACTAATCAAAGGGACATTGGATAGCGCTGCTTTTAAATCATCAAAAGTAGTTTGGGGATGTTCATCCCATCGAAATGGGATATCATGACATAGTAAGCGAAGAAAACCATGTGCATGAGTGGCGTAATCTGGGACAAAGCATCGTAAAAATTTGCCTTTTCCTTGTAGGTTTTTCATTTGGCTCAAATTCCTAGATGGTGGAATTTTTGTGATAGATTGGACCTTGAGGGGGTCCACTGTGATGTCATGTTGAGAGACAATGAACCCAAGAAGGCGTCTATCTGTGACACAAAATACACACTTGAGGGGGTTCAAGCAGATATTGTACTGGCAACATCATTGGAAGACAACTCGTAAGTTGTCTAAATGTTGAGTTCATTTCTTGGATCGAGCAGTGAGGTCTTCCAAGTAAGCGAGGATGATGCAAGCAAGATCATGGAAAACATAAGTAATGGCCCGTTGGAACGTAGCACCTGCATTTTTTATCCCAAAAGGCATGACACGATAAGAAAAATTACCCCATGGGGTAGTAAAAGTGGTTTATATTGATTTGTTGGATGGATTTGGATTTGATTGTAGCTGGAGAACCCATCCATGAAGGATAATGCCTCATGATCGGCACAGTCATCAATAATTTGGTCGATGAAAGGGGTCAGAAAGTTGTCTTTGGGAAAATCATGGTTGAGATTGTGAAAGTCGGTGCAAAGGCGTATATGAACCCTGCGGTGCATAAATTTTCAATTTCGGCTTTGATAGCCACAACTTTGGATGGGTGTAGTGGGCAGTTCTTTTGATAGACTAGTGCAACATCTGGCCATGTGTCGATGCAATGTTCGACTATAGAAGGGTCAAGGTTTGGCATATCTGTATATGACCAGGAAAAAATATCCTTGTATTTCTGAAAGAGAGATTTTTAATTTGTGAGTTTCTCAGGGGAGCATGCGAATCCAATAATGATTTCTTCTACAATTCTCAGTTTGATGGAATGTTGATTTTGACAGTGGGAGAGATATTGGCCATGTTTCCTTCTTTAAAATCATCTAGGGTAGGGATAGGGTTGTTGAACTAGTCTATATTCTCTGATGGAATAAAATTTTTGGTTTTGATTGCGCATATGGAAGCTTGTCTAGGAGGGTCAAAGGATTCCTATGAGAGAAAAAGCGCTTGGTGATGGAGTGCATTCCATGGGAAATCAAGTGTGAGTTCCTCCAAGATATCTTCATTGCAGTGAAAAATGTGAGAATACAGGGGATCCGTGGAGGTGACATAGGTGATTGTCACCATGTGGTTGTCCTCAAGTGGTCAAGATGTAGAGGGGATATCGCACTCATGTTACGATGGCTTGCTTGACATAAACCAAATGTCCAGAAACTTTGGGGGGTAAACTGTGGTAGGGGCTAATATTTCCTAAGGTAAATGAACAGGAGAATTGGGTAGATTTGGGGGAATATCCTCAGACAATATATCTATGAACCATGGAGGGGTGGAAAGTGACTCGGGTTCAAGGGAAGTGATGTTGAAAGTATCTGGAGAAGGGATAGGGGGGAGTAACTTGCATCACATGAGGTGAGGTGGTAGAATGATTTTGAATAAGGGTTAATTGATGACACTGGTATTCAATAATCAAAGGACACTGGTATGTGAAACGAGCAAGTGAGTCACAAAGAGAGCAAGGGAATCTCATATGTTCGAGGACTGAGGTAGAGACATAATGAATGTCTATGACGTGGGCACCTGAAAGTGGTCATAGAGGGGGATCTTGCTGAAAATTTTGGTGTACTGTTGTTAACATTTGGTGAAACTGAGGTAGAGTTGGGCAATGATGAGTGTAGTGGCAATATTCTGAACAGATGGCGTAAGAGAATTTGTGTCACAACCCTTTACTGCCTCTAGTGGGGGATGTTGTAGTAGTACTAGATGTGCTCGATAAAGTGGTGAACAATGTGGTTGCTCGAGGAAGTTGGATAAGATCGCATAACTTGGGAAGAGAAGGATATTTATTAGTGGGGTGTCCCTCTCTTTCACATTGTGCGAAAGGAGGTTGAACTAGGAGGAAGTGGAGTTGTGGGATATTCTTTTGTCTGCCCCCAGACGTAGCAGTGGTGCTAGCGATAGGGGGTGAGGGTGGTGTGGCTAGAGTTAGTACTGGAATTTGCATCGGGATTCCCTCTGATTGAAGAGGGAGAGATGGTTGAGGAACCATCACGGGTGGGTGTAGATACGATATAGGGATGGCGAGCACCATGTTGGGAAGAGTAAGTGTTGTGGCTACTTGAAAATATTGTACTCCCAATGGGGGGTAGAAGAAGTGAATTTGAGTGATGGCTTGGGGGATTGTCTCCCAAACCGGGATTTGCCACTGGGGGAGGGGGAAATTGGGGATAATTGGTGTAGTAGAGTTCTTAGATAATCCCTGAGGTAAAATTTCTTCAAATAGTGGGACGTCAAGGTGGGGAGAGGCCTCAGTGGGAGGAATGGTGTCTCTAGTGTCTGTTACATTAGAAGATACGACACACACTTCTATTGAAGGGTGTATGAGAGGTGGTGCTCCATGGTATGCCCCCACCAAGGATGGGTCCTTGAAAATTCTAGGGCCCATATCAATGAGTGAATAGGCATCTAAGCTGGTGCGAATAAGAGGTAATATGTTATCGATGTTGGTGGAATGGTTAGGCTCATAATGTGTGATTTGGTTGATGATGATGATTTTCCTGTTGTGGGGGAACATCATCGTTCGAAACACAGAAGAAGAATTTCCTTCATAGCGTACATGTAGCTACATTTAAGTAATATATTGTAATCAAGTAGGGCATCGATAACCTCAATGTCGATGAGGATGGTTTTTCCTCTGAGTTTGACATGGACATTTTGAAAGATCCCTTCAGAGGAGGATGGTGCACCATCATAGACTCCTAATGTGATGGTAGATGGATTAAGCTCAATGGAGCCAAGTTTCTACCATACAGTTTTGGACATGATGCATGTGGATGCATCTTCATCAATGATACACCGATGAACTGTGATGTTCTGAATCTTGACTGGTATCTGGAAAGCTATCAGAGCAGGGAGACGAGGTTCTCTGCTATACAGATAAAATATGATGAGTCTAGTATCAGCTGGGTCGACTTCCCCCAAGGCAAAAAGTAAGGATTTTCGTTGAGTTGGACAGGTTTGGAGGACCTCCAGTACAGACATGGCTGTAGGAGACTGCACCAAGTCATCGACTAGAATGTAATTGTGTGTTTCCCTAGCCTGAGGGTTGTTGACATTCCATCGTAATGGAATGCGATGGATATGAATGGTGGGTTCAATATTAGGGCGTGGAATAATCAAAGGTTTTTCAGTTGTAGCTGGAGCTGCTTCTAAAGTGGTGGGAGTAAATTTAGGGGGTGCGTTGTATTGATGACCACATGTTTGCAGAAGAATTTATTCTTTGCTAGTGAGGAGGATATTGCGATCCGTCGGATTTCCAGGGTGGGTGGTCCCTGGGTTTTGATATTGTTCCATTTATGGTGGGGCAAGATGTACCTTTTGTTGGGTATTAATGACACCTTGGTGTGGAATAGGGTTTTACAACACGGTTGGGGGTGGTTTTTGCAAATACTGTTGTTGGGCTTGCTGAGGGGTAGGAAACACTGGAGGACATGGCACGTTCATGGATTCTTTCATCCATTTAAAGTCATAAATTTTGGGGCAATGGTGGGTATAATGTCCATGCTCACCGCAAAGAGAGCAAGGGAAGTTCTTATGAAGGTTTTTGTTGTTGTTCCTCCCTTGGCGTTTTTTGTTATTGTCCCCTTGGGGGTTTTGGTTACCCTGATTCTGGTTTCCCCCAGCAGGTTGGTTTTGTTGGGAGTTATTTCCCCCTGGTCCAGGGTTATTAGTGTTTTGATTTTTTCCTTTTTTCTTGGAATTATTCGATTGATGGATCAAATTTTCCATATTCAACTATTCAAAAGTATGAATTTGTTAAATGGGAGAGGGTTGAACAAATTTAACGTCGGCATGTGGTTGTCCATGTGGAGGACCTGGAAAAGGACAATACAAATTTTTTTGTGGCAACAATTCGTAGGGCGTATAGGAAGGCAAAGCACTTTCACTAGTTCCCAGGTTATATGTTGAGGTAGAGGGGGAACCAAAACTTGGTTGAGAGGTCAGGCATATCATGGGTGTCGATGAGGGTCCACTCATGGGTGGAAGGGGGGTAATAGGATATGGCTCTTGGTAAGGGGGAGGAGGGTAATAAGATGGCCCTCCATATGTTGATGGATATTGGGATGTAGTGTACATAGGTGGTGTTTGGATGTACATGTTGTGGTGTGTCATGGTACCAATCAACCCATATGCAACGTGAGACATGCCAGGTTTGTCCTGGCCAAATGGTACGGGTTGTAGTGCATAAGGTAATACTATGTATAAGTAACATGATTGAGTATAAATGAGGTCAAACTATTGATCCTTGATGATGGCTTCCTCTTTGTATTGGGGGAAGGTGGATGCCACGTCTTTGGCAAGTATATGCATTCGTACGTCACTGACACCATTCGTGGATGTGTTTGAAAATATGCATAGATGAGGTTTGTTTGCACTCAGAGAGCAGTTCTAAACTAGTTTCATAAGGAACTGGTAGTTGGAAAAAGGCCAAAAAGGCTTTGGCCAAGGATTCAAAATTCACGTGGGACCCTGATTTTTCATCCACATACCATTTGGTTGATGGACCAGTGAGTGTTTGTTGAAATAAAATTAAGTGGATAGATTCATTCATGATGTTGTTTGAAGAGCATCATAAGTGGAAGGTCATGACATGGTTGGTGGGATCTTCCCCCGATTTTCCTTCAAATTTTGGAATATCTGAAGGTAGTTTGGTAGGCATATTGGGCCATGTGGGGTCATGTAATATAGGATCATTCGTGAGTTTACTCAAATCAAGAATGTTTAGAGATGCAAAATATGGCATGCGGGGTGGTGGTGGAGGATTAGTTCCAGCCATGGTGTGAGCAGGTAGTGGACCTGACCCTTGAGGGGGACTTGGTGGGGTTGTACTTCTCCCTTGAAAAGAAGTTTCCCCCCTACCTAATTGTGAAGGAGAGTTAGTGGATGGATGCCCTTGCGAATTGGACCCAATTAAAGTGGAGCCAAGCAATGCTAATCCCAAAATGGTGGCACTCACGAGGGTGTGAGATGGTTGAGCTGGTGATTCGGAAAGACTAGGAACTCCTCCTAGAATTGGAGGGAGATTTTTCAAGCGTCTTGAACAATGGGGATTCTGTGGGTCCCTTATGATGTCTGACTAGAAAAGTGAATGTGTGAAAATGGTGATGAGAGCAATAAATGAATAAGATATTTATATAAGTTGGACCTTCACAATATAAATCAAAATTGCATGTAATCAAATGAGCATCATACATAAATAAATTTTAAATAAGAATAGATGTGGGTAGGTGGGTTTTGTCCGTGTGGGGGAACCAATAAAAAAAATTCTCATGTTCTAAAAGACATATCACCCTTCCTCTCAAACAACATTGGACCTTCTAAGAGCACTCAACAGTGGGGTCTGAAGCCACTGGAAGTGGAACTAGTGAAGGATGAAATAATCAGTTATAATGAGGGCTAGAGGGTGCATATCCTGAAAGAGTTGGCGATATTTCCTAATAGCCACACAAAATATGATCAAGGTTCAATTGCAACCCACAATTTCCACCCGGGTAGATGTCCTAAATTCGACCACTAGGTACCTCGATCAAAGTGTGACATTTAGATTTTCATCCTAAAAAATGGGTCGCGGGATGGATCCCTTCCAAGAGTTGGGTGACTCAAGTGGGGACACACAGAACAACTAGACCTCGGACTTCAACCCTTCACGGGTATCTCCCTACCTTATAGTGTAGGAACACTTGACTTGGAGGATTTTAAAGTTCCCTATTTGTCAACTTCCAATGTTTGAAAATGTGAGAACCAGATAATGAGGGGTTATTTGGATGCCTATCCCTAAGATCCTACCTAGACTAAAAAAATTCTTTTGGCACCTCCTGTGGAGGAAAAATTAGTGATTTTTAAATTTTTTTTAGATGTGGTGGGCTGAGAGATTGGGGGTGTGAACCAATCTCGTTTGAATTAAGTGGGTGTGGATAATTTTTTCAAGAAACAGTGGGACATTTCAGAATTCCTTTGGAGAAAACCTACTTCAACCTCCACAATTCAAGATGGAAATTATGTGAGTGAGGAGTGAATTTGTGTGTGAGCAAGTGATAAAATGTGCCAAATTTTAATAAGTTAGATGTAAATTTGCAACATGTGGACTTCTTGTGGTCCTTATAAATATTTGTTACCTATCTTACTAAATGTCATTGGTACAACCTTGCGGAATTTTAAAATCCCTAAAGCACTATCATGTGTACATATGGGTCCTTACCAATCCTTTAAACTCCATAATGTTGCTTATATTAAGAAATCTTGAAAAACTATCCTAGATTGCAAGCATGTGGGCATGTATGGGCCCGTTACTTTGATCTTTAAACTCTCCTAGTGATGTAAACTAAGACAACAATTTCAAGAAACTATTCTAAGTTTTCAATATACGGGCATGTATGGGCCCTTACAAATTTAGGATGATTTCAAAAAGAAACTAAGAGGGGCCCTAGTGGGGCTTTGTCCTCTCCTAAATATTTTTTTTAAGGGAGATGAAATGTCCCCTTAACCACCTTTCTGATTCTCAAGATTTCTCTATGGTGCGAGAGAAGAGCATACTCAATGATCAAAGTTGATTTATGATCCCAATTCAAGTGTTTTTATATGTGACATCAAATAATCTCAACTTAACTTTTACAAACCAAACAAGCCATCCATGTGGAAACCAAAGAAAAAGAGGATAATATATGGTTCTTTTTACCCCCTAAGTGCCTATGTTTAGCTAACCTTTCATATGGGAAAGGAGTCTAAGTGGAGTGCATTTACAATTTGCATGAAAGAAAAAAAATTAAAGGCTAGGGGCCTTCAAATTATCACAAAAATCCTTACAATTTTGAAACTCTGGAAATGTGTGCGGGTTAGAGTTCAGTCAGAGGTGCAGTGGGCACATAGTGCATAGAATACGTAGAGAACATAAGCCTTTTGGGTGCACAGTGCACACGATGCGCAGAGAACATAAACCTTTTGGGCGCACAGTGTGTTGAGTGCGCGTCTGTGGGATGAAATACCTGTGCACATTTTGATACGCATTGGGGGGGGGATTTTGAGTGAAATTCTCCTCCTCCAGATCAAAACTTGGTTCTTGACGGGTAAGTCTAGGCCGGTTTTGGTACTTGCAAGACAAATGGATAAAAAAGAAGTGCTCTCTAAGCCGAAATAGGGTGGAAATTGATACCTTTCCCCAGTATGGTCGCCAATCTATTGTGTCTGGTTCGTCACTTGGGTGAGAAAAACAAGGGAACTTGCATGCTTAGTTGGGCTTGATAGACAATACAAAGGTTAGTGCATGAGTTAAACAAGCCAGGCACATGAAATAAACAAGTAAGAAAACTAAAAACAACTAAGGAAATAAAACTAGAATGCATAAGAAACTTTTAGAACCATAAACAATAAACCAATGACCAAGATTATGCCACCAATGGATAACTATATTAGTTGGAAAAACACTATAGAGAATGAGAAATTATGAGTCCCCTCTTCCTCCTTGGGAGGGCTCTTGAGTTCCTTAATGGATATTTCTTCTTAAAATGGCAGAAAAGAAAGAAAACGATGAAGAAATTAATTTCTATTCCATCAAGAGGTGAGTGGAATGGCCTATTGGAATGTTGCTAGAATGCTCCAAGGAGAAAAGAGGATTCTCAAGGGAGGATTGAGGAAGCATAACAATACTATGAAAATCTTAATTTCTTAGTGCACCCATGGCCTCCATTTATAGCATTTCTTCAAGGAAATATTCAACTAGTTATTAGTGTGAACAAGGGGCCCTTTAGGGCACCCTTTGGTTCTTAACTAGTCCCCCATTCAGATTTATCTCAGATCTGAAGGTCAAATCAAGTTGGGAGCTGGTCCATAACTGGTTGAGGGGCCAACAAGAACCATAAATGCATCATTCATAGGAGTGTGCATCTTTTCTCGTACATATTCGTGCATATGGCACATTGTGTGCTCTACGATCTTCTTTTGCCTGCGCACTATGCACGCGCTTCCTTTAGTGAGTTTGTGCATGTAAATTTTTTCCCAATTGTATAGTTTTTTCCTCTTGGAAATGCATTTTGGTGCTGCAGGTGGACTAATATTTTTTTTGCATTACTGTATTTCTGTAACCATTTGTGTGCAATGTTGCAGACGAAATTTCAGTGATAACAACATGGAAGGAGAAATTTCCTCTACAACATGCATGTTTTCTTCTTCATCTGGTTGATTTTCTTATTGTTCTTCATCTATGACCATCGTAGGAATTGTTTTATTTAAGACCCTCCTACATCTTAATTGAATTTAATTTAATGGAGCTGAGGTAATTACATAAGTTGGGAAGGTCTGTAATTCAATATTCTATACAGGTTGAGTAGGTCTATTATTAGGGTTTGGAATGGGATGTGCAGGAATTGGGGTAGGATGAGGAGGGTTTGGATTAAGTGGTGCATGTATTTTTTGTTGTTGGTTTGGATTGATAGGCAATGTAAGTTTTTGTTGTGGTTGAGGAGGTGGGGGTAGTGAGGGTGGACTAAATCCTGGCAAAATCTAAGAGATGTTAGAAGGGTACTTTGGGTATGTAGGATAAGAGGGTGTTTGTAATGGTTACAGAGGGACATTTCCGTAGGAATTTCCCCTCCATCCTTGTTGACAATTATGGCCTTGGGATTTATGAGGTTTCAAATGGGAATAAGGCATCTGAGAGACCCAATGTTGTTGGGGATATTGCATGGAAGAATCTAGGAACATGTTAGAGTTTTGTTTCCTCCATATCCTCCTAGGGGGATATAATGTGTCTTGGGGTTTCAATCCTCCCTTATAGATATCTTGGAGTCCAGGAAGTGAAGGAAACCTCTCAGTAGGATGCTCCTCCATACAAATTCCACAAAATTGTATGACATTAACAGGGCACTCCTTCTCAGGATGTCTCTTCCTACACTGAGGACATAAAATTTACAAAACAAAATTTTCTTCCTCTTGTTTCCTTTCGATTTTGAGGGTATCCAATTGGGTGTTGATTGTGTTTAGGATATCTTTTTTAAAATTCTCTAGCAAGTTCCCTAGTTCCATTCTCGTGACACCACTAGTGTCAGGTTTAACAATTATGGTTACAGGGTCTCTTAAACTTTTTCTAGTCTTGGATTGACTACGGGAGTACTTTTTACTATACTCAACAATCTCAGCAAATGGTTTTTGGTATACATCCCTGGAGATCATGAGGTTCAGTACTTCCATACATTCATCTCTTACACCTTTCATAAAAATGGTCCTAACTGTGGTTGTGTCAAGGAAAACTTGTTTGGTCTTTTGGTAGTTATAAAGGAACATTTCTAGGTAGTCTAATATTTCCTCCTCAAATTGCTGCATTTTGAAGATGCCATTCCTAATATCCCTAGGTCTATAATAGTCCTAGTATTTTTGGAGAAAGGTTTCCTTCACATTATCCCAAGATACAATATTATGTCCCCTAAACTCATGAACCATATTAGTACTGAGTCTTTTAGTGTGGATGGAAATAGTTTTAATTTATGCATAATATATCAAACTCAAATAGAAATGAATCAGGGTCTTCAAATGTGACGCAAACCCCCAAACCCTCTAATCCAAGGTCTGCGTAGGATCATTCTAATCTACCCTTTGAGTCTAATTGACTCTTTGGTTTCCCCTCAGGAAATACCCTTCACACTCAACAGTGTATCCACAGGTCCTTATAGGTGTGCCCGCGTGATCAAACACGAAGCATCAACCCAAACCTCCTTAACCAAAATATGATCGCGCCCTTCGCAAGTTCAGGACTTCGGGTTTTGCAATTTCACAATTCCTGTTGTCAAGGGTTCTTATCTCTACAACTGCCGAAACCCGAATTGCCAAACTTGGATGCACTCGACAAAGGTTGAATTTTCAATGGGCTTCTCACTTCATCGGGATTTCAGACTTCACAATTTCACGAATCCAAATGCAAGGCTCTCCATCCTTCAACTTCCGAACCCCAAAACGGTCAACAAAATTTGACTCTGCCAATTGACGAAGATATGCCACCTATCGTCCTTACAGTTTTCTACCTTTGACGTAGACTCCTGCCACCTATCACTCTTTCGAGTTTTCGAGACTTTCTCTCCCAAAGCACTACCTTCTCCGTTTCCTGACACCCAAAGTGCCGAAATCCTGAAACTTTAATCCAGGTCCTATTGCAACTCACGACTTTGGGATTTTCATTCCACTGCACTCGACTCCTTGTCACTAGGATCCCCAAAATGCTGAAATGATCTAACGGCTTGTGCAAAGAACAATCAACGGTCCACGTTGATTCTAGATCCTAGAGCAGTAAGCTTGCCTACCTCTAACCACCTTGAAATTTCCTTGGATCCTACGGTCCTCATGATTTCAGGAATTCCCCATAGAGAATTTCAACTGCTCGTTGCTCCTTGATAACTCCTGTGAAATAAACCAAGGTTATTCCTCTGGGATTTAACTTCTACAAAATGACTTTGCTTCATCTCTCCCTTGTTTATCTCAAGGAACTAACCCTCCTGAGCTTTCCTTGCAACCTAGAGTCTTCAATAAGACTCCTGCATGCACTTCTTGTGGCAGTCCCTCAAATACTTCTAAGTATTTGATTCTTTCGACTCTGTGCACTTTTCTGCAACAATAGTCTTCCAATTCACCCCTTGGTTGATAAGTTCTCAACTTTCAACTGGAATACGCACACCTTGCATGGCTCCTATGTCTCACTTGGACTTCTGCGGGAATGAGAACAATGATATCCCTCCTGAGCTTTCAGAGATAAACTATGAATCTTCACCAACGCACTTCTTGCGGACGATTTCACTGCACTCCTTGCAGGAACTTCTCACTCAGAAAGAGAAACAATTGAAACTCATTCTCTCTCTCTCTCAGACTTCAAACATTTAACATGAAATCATACATTCACACAATATTAAAGCAAATGCATAACAGAGAGAATAAACAACCATAAGCATACCATTCAACATGTATACACATAAAACATCATAACACCATAATCTGAATTAAAGCTTCATATATTAATTCAAAGCTCCTGTACATGAGTTCTTCTTCTCAACTCTCTGCTACATCTCTCTTCTTCTCTATGCTCAATGATCTCTGATTGTTAATGTTCCAACGATACAAAGGTGAGGGTGTCTATAGTCAGTTTTCCCTCCTATGCTCTAAACTGTCTAATCTGGAATTTAAATCTACCTACTTACATTAACTATGCATAAATGCCTCTACCTACTACATATGAGAGCAAATCGCTCATGATCTATTTACATCCTCCAAAATATAAATGCAAGGTACGCCTTATTACATTAATATTTCAAAAACATTCCAAAACACTTTTGCAACATGCTGAAATGTGTTGGTGCTCATCCCAACTGTCTTTTGCCCCCGCGCTCGCTTGCTGCTAGTGATGCTCCTGCATCAAAATGATGTACGATAAAAATGAGGTAATGATGATAATGAAATATTCTTCATTGTAACTATTGGAGCCGCCTTTTTCGACTAGTTTAAGTGTAATTCTTACAACCAAAGGTTGGCCATTTAAGTTGTCTTTTACTTCATGACCTTTACCCACTGAAAATACCAGTAGTCTCGATATGCAAAGTGGAGATGGTCGTTATACTCCTAATTCCATTTCCATTTAACCGCTGAACGAGATTTTTCACTTTTCTTTACCTTGGGATATCGCATTTCGGGAGTTACAAGTCACACGGTTTCTAAGCCCCGATGTGCGAAGTCGCGAAATAACCTTAAATGCTTACTAGGTTAGCACCGAGATTAAAGTTTGTTAAACCTTAGTTAAGTGATGTTGGGATTTCGCGTCTTGGCATTAACCCTCCCCAAAATTCTTACCGTCATAACTCCGATAGGTGAAATCGTGAGACATTCGTGCAGGTTACCCGGGTTAGTGTCAGGGGTGAATAGTTTTACCATAAGTGAACTCTATCGGGATTTCGTGACTCGGCATACTCTTTTCCAAGAAACTCTACCTTCATAGCCCTGAGTCGTGAAGTCACGATATTAATTAAACGTGATTAATTAAACACTTAATTCAGATTACATTTTTGCTTAACTAGATCGCGTCCTCGCGATCTCAGGTTTTAAGGGGTTGAAAGCTAGAAGTAAAATCTCCTGATATGGTGAATGCCGAAAAAGGTGATTAACGATTAAAGAAAGTTTAAATTAAAAATTTGAACCAGATTAACCAGTATATTAATACAAATTTTAACGCATTTCGTTTATGGATTAATTCTAAATGTTTTGCACCAACTTGTGTCACCCTTCAAAACTTATAGCATTTATTTGAAGTGATAGGTAAAGAGGTTGTGTTTATGCCAAGATATTTTCCCAAAAAATGATTTGACCATTCTGTTCGTAAGGACGCCAAGGTTTTAAATGGTCAGGATATAGAGTTCTTTCTCTCATTATTTCAAATTCCATTTCTATCTTGTGCAAAGAAGCTTCTCTCACTGAGCTAATTTCTATATGCATACACATTTTTACTGTAGGAGAACTAAGTCAAAGTCCTCTATCATGGCCCCTTGAAAAGATTCCAAGGCGAGTGCTGAGAGTTCAGGGCAAGGCGTGGATACTGTTTCTGATACTTTACCTTGAAGTATTGATTCTGTCATAACCTGGTCATACGTCTCCGAGATTCTGCAGTCCGAATTGGTGAACTGTTCAAATGATTCCAGTGATAATGATAGAGACGAATTAGCCACCAAATACAAGATTGTCGTTCAATCAGAGATGCATAAGGTAGCAGCCAGGCCACGACTCCTTCCATATTATGATATGATCTGATGGGAATTGGATCATGTGGATATTTCGACCAGAACCATTATCAGCGAGCAGAAAGTGACTGTTGGGACTTTCAGACCAAAACAATTATAGGTGATGTACCAATTTCCACCCACATCAAACTTCTCACACAATGCCGAGTTTCTGGAAAGTTTTAAGCAGAAGGAATGCGAGCAATATGACATAAACTTGTTTGATTTGATCAAGGATTGGGTCTCACACCCCGCAAAGTTCAGGGCAGACAGTAATGGAGTTTATTCAATTTCTTCTTTGGAACCACAATTCAAGTACATAGCAATGATGACCTACAGATTGTAAGGAGGGAGGACACCACACATTTATTTCTCCCATGGGTGCCTCTAATTCATACAGTCGCTGAAGTTTGTTCCTTCGACCGGGCCAAACTGTTGTCAGACAGTTTTACCAGCCGTATTACAGAATATCAGACACAGAAGGCAAATGGGAAAGCTGCTTCATTTTTTATGTCTGCATATATCATGGACGTCATTTGTTTCATGACACCTTTTCCCCTAATGAGCTAGGGCTGGACTCCATCTGATGCTAAGCCTATCCATGTCTACCATTCAAAACTTTGGGAGGATAAGACCACAGACTTCATATACGAGATTTTCAATTGGGTAATGGTGCCAATGCATGTCATCATCTTCGGTAATCCATCACCCAGGATTTCATATAGCATCACGATGAACTTGACCAGCGTGGCCGACTGGTACGTAGAGGCAGAATTTTCCTATATCATAGTTTTCGGTGCTTATGTTCCTCCATATGCTCTATCATTATTTATACCAGATAGGCTAGTTTGTCGCGAAATCGCTAGGCAAACCGCGATTGGTGGAATAAGCAAAGAGCTTAAAGGATTTTCAAAAAAGGTATGGCCACCCTTCCCCATTCATTTGAATACCTAGTCTTTATTATATTTCGGACACGCGAAGGCTGAGGCAGTAGCCTTGGAAGATATTAAACTCGTCCACATTGAGTTCAAGAAACACGACCCACACAGGGTCGTGAGTAATCACCTGGCTAATTGTGGCCTTAAAAGATATGAACATGAGAATTCACCTCATGATGATATTTTCTGAGGTGCGAGATCCTATGCAGAGGTCTTGAGTCAGATACAAGCTCTATCGCCTGAAGGGATGGCTGATTTTTTCAAATTTCAGGAACATCAACAGAGCTGCCTTCCCCTGGTCGTATAGGGTAAGAACCTAGCGACTGCAGATGTACAACAAGAGGAAGCCAAGCTCTCCAAAGATTCAACATCTGACCAAGAAGAACACCAGGAGAAGAAGAAGCAAATTGGGGGCCAAAAACAGGAAGCTGAGACCTCCAACCCTACAAGTAAATCAACCTCGGTTGTTACTCCAGGGAAATCATCCAAGCAGATCGGTAGTCCTATTGTTTCTGTTACCCCCCTACAATCCACGAAAGGGGTCCCAGACACTGGTTGGATTTTCGGTGAAGAACTATCGCCCATAACAGTGGAAAAATTGCCTCCAAACGAATTTTTCTTCGATAAGAAGAGAAAGGTCGTTGTGAAGTAAGAACTTTATCAAGAAGCAGGCAAGGTAGCCAAGAAATTTAAAATCTTAGCTGATGGAAAAGATATGAAGAAGAAAGAATTTGCAACTCAGATAGCAGGGACATTGGGAGATTTTGCTACGGCCAACCAATATTCTGTCGAGTCCCTAAGAGATCAATTGAAGCGAAAAAACCGCTTAATCAAAACTTTGGAGGCTAAACTGGCTACAACAGAGACAACTGCCAGAGATTAGGCGAATTCAGGTATAGAGCAAGCTAGAGTAGTTGATCAAAAGGAAATCGAGTGGCTCAAAACCAATCTTGAACAAACACAACAGGTGGTCCAGACCAACAAATAACAGATAAGTCAACAAGAAGAATTGATAAGGAAGCTCCAGGCCAAATTGCACTTCGCCGAAAGCCATATGATAGATATCAAAATATTCCAATCCCAAGCCATAGAAATCCGAAAAAGAATATCAGTTGTCCAGCAAGGTTTACTTGTTAAATTGGAAACTATTCAAAATCATTGCCAACTCATTGATCAAGCATTGGAAAACATCTCCTTCAGAGAAAAAGAAGCTGCGGCGGCTCGAGTCATTTTCCAAGAGGCTGTTATAGCCATGACAAAAAAGGAAATGGGCAGTAGTTCCAAACTCTCCATCCCAGAGTAGACCCGAGGTAACATGTTTCTGAAGGCATGGGAGAATAACATATCAGAAGGCAAACAATGAGCTAAAGAGGTAAGAAACTTGTGTGAAGAAACTTTTGTCTTCATAGATAAGGGGTTGTTGAATATCGATAGTGAAAACAACACTGAGGCACTGGGCCAGATTAATATAGCCAAGCATCTGCTCAATATCAAGGAGAATGAGGAAAGAGAATTGGTTGAAATATCACAGATAACCCAGATGGATATAATCCAAGTAGATAAATGGATAATAAAACCAAGGGAACATTTATGTTCTATCAACGCCGAAGATAGACAGGTAGAAGGGAAGTTACCACAATTAGTGAAAGATTATTACTTTTTTGAGACAAATAATCAAGCAGAACCTTCCAGGTTGATAGCCCAGTTGGTGGAGAAATGTGTCACTTGTATCGAGCATATGAAGGGGCAAGTTTTGGGTATCAAAAAATGACAAGTGTCTGCCTGTTATATTTTCAGAACTCGAAGAGAAAATAAAGGAAGGTGTTCCAGTTTCCTGAAAGAAAGACAGAGACAAAGAATTGAAACATCTAATCTCCTCTTTTTTGTAACCAAAAATACTCCTGAAGCGATTGAACTTCCAACATGTAGAAGTTTGTATAAATATGAAATTAGAAGAAAGAAACAACGTTGGAGCTTTTTGGTCGATTGTAATAGAGACTATCTCCTTTCGAGAATTAATACAAAGCAATCCAGAGACTCCTTATTCCGTCAAGACTGTGTTATGAGTTTGTTTTCTCTGTGATTTCATATTCAATTTCATTTCACTTATATATGTCTGATGAATGTTTCATTGCAATTTAGTAAAACCTCTACTGTGGTGATCAATTTTTAGCCATCTATATCGTTTACAACTTTTCCTCTGTATCGGCTATTAGTAGGTACAAGACCTGTGAACCTTTTAGATTGTCATATTTTATGCTTCATCAGATTCCTTCTTATCTTATTTTCTTCTTCTGTTTACAGGGTGACATTCTCCCTTGATAGGAGCCTCACGTTATAAACAACTTAATGTTTTTCTCACATTTCACACACCGTTTATTTAAAATATAACTCATTTACGGAAAAAGGCCTTTGGTTTGCATTTTATCCTTGATATTGAATTCAAAGTTCTCTTTTATAAGATCAAATTGATATAGCATCAAAAACCTCGAACTCACTTTTAGTTTACTATTCCTCTATGAATATCCCCATTGTAAGACAACCTAATATTGAACCTGGTTCATCGGACCAAACCCATATCACCTTAAACCTTTTCGATACTATACTTAAAAAAACCAACACTCGGGTAGAAATTGAGCGTTCATGGGCCGCGATTGAATGAGATAAAAACATTCAGGAACAGTTGGAAGCGAGACAACGACAACCTGGAAATCAGCCTTAGCTTCCTTTCCTGAAGGTTGACTCTTCTCCCTATTTTATCCTTTACTCACTTTTGGATGCCTAGACACTGTACTTTATTAAGCCTTAAGTACAGACTCTGGAACAATAGTAACATTTTTGGTAATGTCTAGGATCGGAAATCCAAATTTCTCTGTTTCATTGGTTTCATGGTTTTCATTCCCTTCTTCATTTGCCATATTTCTGAACACCAATTTATAGGCTGTAGAAATAGGTGATATTTTCACACTAGATGATCATGCAACCAATGGATTAGTAAGGATATTTAAATTTTCCAATACTTTGTGTACTACTCCAACTGTAGATTCAACATCCCCTACCACCACCTATGTTTCCTTTCCAACTCCTTCTTCTTATTGGGTTTCCACTTCTTCTCTTGCTACTTGATGTGATATGTTTTCAATTTGCATAGTAGCTTCAACTTTAGGGTATTTTACTGTAGTTTCAATTGTTGCAATTGAACTTTCTCCTCTTAAAATTCTTCCTACATAGCGATTAGAAAAATTAGTGGTAGGGATTTTTCTTGGACCATATAAATCTTTTGGAATTTTAGATGAAATAAATATGCCTTTAATATCTCTAAGTCTACTCATAAACAAAAAGGACTAATGCTAATAAAACACAAAATCTAACTATGGAAAGGGAGAGGACAACCTAACTTTGGAGTGACCCCACCAAAGTGGATGTTTAGGTTCTTACCTATCATCTTACCATATACTCTCTACCCTTAGTTCGTCCTTAAAACCAATCCAAAACCATCAAACCAATCCAATTCAATCACTACCTATTATAGTTTACAACTCCCCGACAACGACGCCAAAATGTTGGTACAATTATGTGTATTTATATATAACCAAGCATTAATTTATCGAATGGAATTCGTAATCAATAGAGTTATTATACTATGTGCCAAAAACAAATGTTCTAACTATGATCAATTAGTATATTGGGAATTAAACCAATACTAAACTTAAACTCTATTTTAATCAAACATTGATTACAATCTACAAAACTTAAAAGTAATACTTCAATCACAATGAAACTGAGATCTTCCTATCCTATTCTTCACACACTCTATAAGATTAAATAACATTACTTAAAGAAGGAAATATAGAAAATAACATGCAATCTGGAAACTACTCTATCTCTGCAAGTAACTAGTACATGAAACATGAATTGTGTCAAGGATTTCCATTTAATGGCTCATGGAATACAAAAGATGGAGTCCTAACTTGGCCCTATAATGACACACTTAGAAATTAAATCTCAAGCAACCTTTGCAAAGAGTTAAGAAATAAATGACTGTGCAAAAAAAAAAATCTTTGTAAATATATGAAACTACTCTAATATAGGCTGCATATATGAAACCAAACAAAGTAACCTAAGAAATATGGTGCACCTCTGATGCAGGAGTATCGCTCCACGCCAGCAACGGGCCAGCCAACGAGGCACATCAAGTGCACATTCAAGGAGAAGAGGCGCCAATCCTCTCACATTTTTGAAATTTGAAAAACGTATTAGATGTTTGTAAGGCCAAATAGCTAAAGGCCATGCATATGCGCATGCTTTAGATGTAGCAGGCCTTTAATGGTTGTAAGGCTGGGATCTAGATTCAATTTGGACCAGACAACCATTTAATTGTTAATTCAATGTAATTGAATGAGAGTAGGTGAGATGGAGGGAAGAGATTGAAGAGCCCCCTCATGTAAAATATCCTTTGTATGTAGGAAGAGTTAGAAGTAGCTGAGCAAGTAGAGTAGAGAGTTAGAAGATAGAGAAGAGAGGCGAAGAGAGGAGAGTCAAGACTCTGTTGTGGTCTGAGCTCATAACCTTTGTACAGGCATTCAAACTAATACAAAGAGCAATTTTTCCTGCACATGATTCTTTGTGTGTTTATGCAATTGAATGTCGTGTATATTCATGGATGAATGTCTTTATGCTTTGATGCTATGCTGTAGATGTGTGTTAGTATGCATCTGTAGGGACATATGAAGTTTTCTATCTGTTGAGTTCTTTGATTTCAGGTCTGGGTTCTTTGAGGCTTCATGCGAAAGGTTTCATGACAGAGTACTATGGTCTCTATAAGCCATGCATAGCGATGCACTTTTGAATTCTGTGGATTCAGATAAGGACGTGCCAGGAGGGTGCTCCAGAGGAAGTCTTAGACTCAGGAAGAAACCTCAAGGTTGCTAAACACCTTGGAGGTAGGAACTGTGTAGAGGAGAGCATAGAGGAGGAAACCAGAACTACTAAAGGCTTTTAAGAGATCTTCCAGGAGGGCATCGAGTGTGTGCAAGAGGTGCATAGAAGGAGAACTCTATTTTGAGTTCAGCAAGAAGACATAATTTTTGAGAATTATGTGGAAGCTCTACCAGGAGGGCATTGAGAAAGTGCAGATAGCACATAAAGAACTTTGTTTTGAGTTTAGAGAAGAAGTGTCATAGGAGGACCTTCATAGGGTTGTTGAACACCCTGCAAGCTCAAAAAGGTGTGCTTGAGTAGGAAATTTCCAAAGGGCATTTCCATCCCTTCAAGGAGAGAAGGGAATAGAGACCATTATGGTCTGAGAAGTTGAAGCTCAAATAGGATAAAGACCTACACAAGGAGTGCACCAAGCCAACACTTGAGTAAAGTGTTGACAGATAGACAACCATCTGAAGGCTCGTCAAGCACAAGGAGTGTGCACAGAGTTAACTTATCTCAAGTTCAGAAGCTCAGGAAGAACAATGCCTTAGCACACGGAGAAATAGATGATAGGTACAAAAGTTGGGGAACCCTTAGAGGTTTCACAGTCGAAAAGCTTAGAAGAAATAACACATTTGTGTGCAGAGACTCTGCAAGGAGTGCAGAACTCGAGAAACCTTTCAAGGTTTCAGAGAAAGAAATATCAAGAGGAAGAGTGCCTTTGCGCACAGAGCAATAGCTGCAAGGAGTTCAGGAAGTTGGGGAAACCTTTCAAGGTTTCACAAGTCCTGAAATCTCAGGAGGGACAACGTCTTTAAGAACGCAGACGGGAGCCAAAGATACAGATTCCGTAGAGGAAACAAAGACCGAGACCTTTGGAACTTGGAAAATCTTCCAAAGAAAAAGGGAGGAAACACATGCTCAGAGAGGAGCTACAACTACCTTCATATTTAGTGTGGAGGACCGATAGCCATCAGATCCAGGAGGAGTTGCACGAGGTTTAATCCTCATATGGGAAGGAGGGGAGCCACTAGATCATTTCGACATTTCGGGGTTCGGCATTTTAGGAATCCCAATGACAAGAGACTGGGGCACTTCACAGTGAAAACCCCGAAGTCGTGAAATGCGACTTGCCTTTGGAGCAAAACTTTGACATTTCGGCTATTCAGAGTTCGGAAGGTAGAGGAGGCAGAGATTTTGGTACCGAGAATTTCAAACTCTCGGTATGTGAAATAGTGAAAGCATCGGGACCATCCACTTCAGAGGACACGTGGCAGAGATCCGAACACATCGGGGTTTCAGATACTAGGGGATCGAGGACCAAGAGTTCAATCGTAGAGGGTTCATGAAATCGCAAATCCCAAAGTCTCGAAAAGTGCATACAGTTGAGATTTCGGGGAAATCACCGAAAGGCCATTTTGGTATTTCGGCTACCGAAAGATGCAGGGGTGAGAGTTCGGAACTCTTGACCCGTAGAATCCCGAAAGGATATGAGCCGTTGGATCAAGGGAGGCTTTGAGTCATTGATCTTTCTCAGGAGAAGGAGGACTGGAGTTTCAGGATTTCAGTACTTCGGTACTTCAGATACTGGGAGTACTAGTGGACAAGGAATTGTTGTGCTGAGATTCGCGAAGTCCCAAAATATGAAATCTCAAAAGCGTTGGAGGAGTATTGTTGGGTCACGAGATAGGATCAGATTTTGGCATACTGGGGATCAGGATTTCTGAAGTTTCAAGGAAAAGAAGTCGGGAAACTTGATGTTGAAAGTCCTGAAGTCATGAAGCGTGACATATTGTTAGAGTGGGGCTGCGGTCTCAAGATTTCATATTTTGGCATACCTAGGTTCAGGATTTCTGGAATCCCGAAGACAAAGAACCGAGGCATTTCGGCATTGGAAACCCCAAAGTTCCGAAAGAGGCATGTGGTCACGGGGAAAAGTGGAATTTCTCCATTTCGACAGATCGAGAAAGGAAACTTGACATCAGGACTCGCAGAGTCCCAAAGACTGAATTTCCATTTCGGGAAAAGGTTCGCGGTCGTGTTGGAGGCCGTGGGGAAGTTGAAGGACTTGTGGATCAGATGATGAGGTTCTTATAGGGATCCAAAAGAGCCGCTTCGGCTCAGGGAAGATTTGAAACGATCCTGTGAGAGGATCTCAGCCCAAGGATCGGGGGTCTGTGTCATTTTTCGTATCAGAGCTTGACTTCGTTTGTATATTGAAGGCAGAGCAAGCGAGAGGAGAAAGAGTACTCTGATAAACATCAGTTTAGTATTAGAGGAAGGCAAAGTATTGAGGCTCTATGGTGATTTCTCACAGGTGCACAACAGTCAGATAGATAGTCAGAAGGACTGTAGGAGAAGCTGGAAGCACTCTCAGTTGTAGAGTGACAGCAGCAGATTTTCCAGGAGAGAAATTTGAAGATAGGAATATGGCTACTGAAGGCCATGGATGTGGTGGAAAGAAGAACCATCAGCAGCAGAGAAAGGCTGATATGGATAAAGAACTCGCTGAGATCAGGGTGAAGATGTAGGAACTTTCACTGCAGATGCAGTAGGAAGCAAGATCACATTGGGTGTATTAATGGCTCATGAGGATGAAGGTAAAATGGTTAGTCAGAGAGATGTTGGCCAGAAGACAACGGAGGTTGTTGAAAATATGGCTGAGGCATGCTGAAAGCCTCAGATATGAAGAGGAGATGGTTCAGGTGTGTGAACCAGAGGTTGGGAGAAATCTCAGTGATGAGGATGAGTTGAGATCACTGGAATATCTCAGAGACTGCCAAGAGGGTAGAACAAAAATTTCCAATTGCCAGGTGGGTAGTGAGATGAGATCACTATGGGATCTCATAGACTGTCAAGAGGAGGATAGGAAAATTTCATGTTACCAGGAAGGTAATGAGATGGGATCCGAGGATCTCATAGACTGCCAAGAGGGTGACAGAAAGTTTCCAGATTTCCAGGTGGGCGGGGGAACAGAAGTGAGACTATCTAAAATTCTCAGGAACTCATAGGTGAGTCCAGATCAGCGAGAGGATATGACAGGAGAATATCATAAGGGCATTCTGATAATTGGAGGAATTGAAATATTCCTTCCATTGAGCCCAGTTGATGGAAGAGCGTGTGTTGCAGAAGCAACAATAGAAGACTGATAGCTAGCAGAGACTATCATGGAGGAAGAAGGGGAGTAGACAGTGATGTCTATCCCAGAAGAAAAAGAAGAAGAGCATTCCGAGAAATGGCTCAAAATTTTCAGCCAGGAAGATGAAATGACTGTAGCACTGAAGCTTGCAGCAGAAAAAGTAGAGGAGGAAGCAGACAACATGGAATTTGCTGATCTATGTGAAGAATTAGAATCCCTAGAGAAGACGGTGATAGTTCAAGGCATGCACATCCAATAGATCAGGTTGGAGAGAGAGGTAAAATTCCAGTCTGAGGAGTAGCTGGAGGAAGCTGGAGACATACCAGCAATAGAAATGGAAGCAACATAACTTCCATAGGGAGAAGCTGAACAACAGATCAGCCAAGAGGATAAGACTCCAGAGATAAATTCTGCAGCAAAGTGGCAAGCCAAGGCCACAGGAGATGAAGAAGACAACATGGGAGATCTAGTTGATCTACCCATTTTCAAAGAGGAATTGCAGTGGAGCAGACTGCAAGGACAAAGCCAACCACTTGAGCAGCTGGACGAGGAGATTGAGGAGATCGGGAAGCTGATGTTGAGGTCAGCACAGGAAGCTGCCAATGAAAAGAAGTTGAGTAGGAGGGAACCTACCATAGCAGCAAGGATACAACAACAACAACAACATCAAAGAGATGGGGCAGATGGACAGCTCCAAAGAATTGTTTGGGATCCAGGAGGATTTCAACAACGATGCTGGGAAGCTCATGAGCAGGAGCTCATGATTTTTGTAGCTGAGGAGTATGATGCAGGAGCATCACTCCATGCCAACAACGCACCAGCCAACGAGGCACATCAAGCGTGCATTCAAGGAGAAGAGGCACCAATCCTCTCATGTTTTTGAAATTTGAAAAACATATTAAATGTTTGTAAGGCCAAAGAGCCAAAGGCCGTGCATATGCACAGGCTTTAGATGTAGGAGGCCTTTAATGGTTGTAAGGCTGGGATCTAGCTCTAATCTGGACTAGACAACCATTTAATTGTGAATTCAATGTAATTGAATGAGAGTAGGTGAGATGGAGGGAAGAGATCGAAGAGCCCCCTCATGTAAAAGATCCTTTGTATGTAGGAAGAGTTAGAAGTAGTTGAGCAAGTAGGGTAGAGAGTTAGAAGATAGAGAAGAGAGGAGAAGAGAGGAGAGTCGAGACTCTATTGCGGTCCGAGCTCATAACCTTTGTACATGCATTCAAACTAATACAAAGAGCATTTTTTCCTGCACATGAGTCTTTGTGTTTTTATGCAATTGAATGTCGTATATATTCATGGATGAATGTCTTTATGCTTTGATGCTATGTTGTAGATGTGTGTTAGTATGCATCTGCAGGGACAGATAGATTTTGTTATCTGTTGAGTTCTTTGATTTTAGGTCTGGATTCTTTGAGGCTTCATGCAAGAGGTTGCATGACAGAGTACTGTGGTCTCTATAAGTTGTGCATAGGGATGCACTTTTGAATTCTATGGATTCAGACAAGGACGTGCCAGGAGGGCACACCAAAGGAATTCTTAGACTCAGGAAGAAACCTCAAGGTTGCTTAACACCTTGGAGGTAGGAACTGTGTAGAGGAGAGCACAGAGGAGGAAACCAGAACTACTAAAGGTTCTGAAGAGCTATGTCAGGAGGGCATTGAGCATGTGCAAGAGGTGCACATAAGGAGAACTCTATTCTGAGTTCAGAAAGAAGACAAAATTTTTGAGAATTATGTGGAAGCTCTACCAGGAGGGCATTGAGCAAGTGCAGACAGCACAGAAAGAAATCTGTTTTGAGTTTAGAGAAGAAGTGTCACAGGAGGACCTTCACAGGGTTGTTGAACACCCTGCAGGCTCAGCAGGATGTGCTTGAGCAAGAAATTTCCAGAGGGAATTTCCATCCCTTCAAGGAGAGAAAGGGACAGAGACCATTGGGGTCTAAGCAATTGAAGATTAAAGAAGATAAAGACCTGTGCAAGGAGTGCACCAGGCCAACACCTGAGTAAAGTGTTTCAGACAGACAATTGTCTAAAGGATCGTCAAGCACAAGGAGTGTGCATAGAGTTAACTTATCTCAAGTTCAGAAGCTCAGGAAGAACAGTGACTTAGTGCACAGAGAAATAACCGAGAGGTACAGAAGTCGAGGAACCCTTAGAGGTTTCACAGTTGACAAGCTCAGAAGTGATAGCACATTTGTGTGTAGAGACTCTGGAAGGAGTGCAGAAGTCAAGAAACCTTTCAAGGTTTTAGAGAAAGAAAACTCAGGAGGAAGAGTGCCTTTGCACACAGAGAAACAACTGTAAGCAGTGCAAGAAGTTGGGGAAACCTTTCAAGGTTTCACAATTCCTAAAAGCTCAAGAGGGACATCGTCTTTAAGAACGCAAATGGGAGCCAAAGATACATATTTCGTAGTGGAAACAAAGGCCGAGACCTTTGGAACTTGGAAAGTATTCCAAAGAAAAAGGGAGGAAACACATGCTCAGAGAAGAGCTATAGCTATCATTAGATTTAGCACGGAGGACCGATAGCCATCGAATCCAGGAGGAGATGCACGAGGAGAGGAGGCGCTAGATCATTTCGGCATTTCGGGAATCTCGATGACAAGAGACTGGGGCACTTCATAGTGAAAACCCTGAAGTCATGAAACGCGACTTGCCTTTGGAGCAGAACTTTGACATTTCAGCTATTCGGAGTTTGGAAGGTAGAGGGGGCAGAGATTTTGGTACCGAGAGTTTCAAACTCCTGTTATGTGAAACAACGAAAGCATCGATACCTTCCACTTCAGAGGAAACATGGCAGAGATCTGAACACATCGGGGTTTCAGATACCGGGGGATCTAGGACCAAGAGTTCGGTCGCGGAGGATTCGCAAAATCGCGAATCTCGAAGTCCTGAAAAGTGCATATAGTTGAGATTTCAGGGAAATCACCGAAAGGCCATTTCGATATTTTGGCTACCGGAATATGTAGGGGTGAGAGTTCAGAACTCTTGACCTGTAGAATCCCGAAAGGATATGAGCCACTGGATCAAGGGAGGCTTTGAGTCATTGATCTTTCTCAGGAGAAGGAGGACCGAATTTTCGGGATTTTGGTACTTCAGTACTTCGGATACCAGGAGTACTAGTGGACAAGGAATTGTTGTGTTGAGGTTTGCGAAGTCCCGAAATGTGAAATCCCGAAAGCATTGGAGGAATATTGCCAGGTCACGAGACAGGATCAGATTTCGGCATATTGAGGATCAAGATTTTGGAAGTCCCGAGGACAAGGAGTCAGGCAACTTGACATTGAAAGTCCCAAAGTTGTGAAACGCGACGTATTATTAGATTGGGGCTGCGGTCTCAAGATTTCATATTTCAGCATACTGGGGTTCGGGATTTCGAGAATCCTGAAGATAAGGAACTAGGGCATTTCAGTGTTGGAAATCCCAAAGTTCCGAAAGAGGTGTGTGGTCACAGGGAAAAGTGGAATTTTGCCATTTCGGCAGATCAACATTTCGGGTGTCGGGAAATCGAAGAGTCAAGGAAAATTGACAGCAGGACTCGTGGAGTCCCGAAGACCAAATTTCCATTTAGGGAAAAGGGTCGTTGTCATGTTGGAGGCTGTGGGGAAGTTGAAGGACCTATGGATCGAATGATGAGGTTATGATAGGGATCCAAAAGATCCACTTCAGCTCAGAGAAGATTTGAAACGATCCTGTGAGCAGATATCGGCTCGAGGATCGGGGGTTTGCGTTAACCTCACATGTACTGCATTCACAAGAAAATATTTATATGAGAGAATCACTCATTATACACACAAGAATATAACTATTCCTATGCATCCACCACTTTGTTCACACTATGTGAATTCAAACTGTAACACAAATACCAAAACATAACTAGCATGTACAGTATCAGGTACCAGATCTGATAATTATATTAATACACATGATGAAATGAGTATGGGAACATAAAATATAAATTAATCATACACAATAAGCTTATCGAGATGGATCGGTGGGCCCTTCTGACACCAACAAGGTAGTTGATTGAAGTTACAGGATATAAAACTTCAGGGAACGCATCAAATCATCAAACTAGAACTTGTATTAATCTTCAACAATGAGTAGCATTCTTACAAAAGACACATATTCGGTAACAATATAACAACATAACAATACAAAGAATATTTACTACCTACAGACCCCCTTTTTAAAAGAGAAACAACCTGGTACAATTAAGACTAAAGATAACTTAGATCTGAGCAAATGTACCATTTCTATCTATGTGAATATCTATCCCTCCAGAATAGTTGGCACATTGTTTCTTTCATTGATATGCCTTCATCCTCATGACACGAAGTGCATGAGGAAGAAGGCATTCATATCATGCAAATATGGAATGGTCGATGATGATCCATAACTGCTTTCTTGAGCTCATCGACGATGTTCCATTCAGTTGACAGAATCCATATTTTTCAAGAACGGGTACTAGATGCCTGTAGGATGTTGGTACCCGATAGTTGTGGAATGTTCTAGTACCGGATAACTGTAGAATGGCTCGGTACCGTATGACCAGTTTGGAATGTCGGATGTATATGTAGTTCAAACTGTCTAAGCTGGAGTCTTTTCTTGAGGAATATATTCACAACAAGTTAATTACAGGAATTGGAGCATTAATCACCATTTCAAACTATTAATAAACCATGAAAATCATTACTACATGCTCTTTACCTTATGTACACGAGGGAGTGACTAGGAGAGTGTAAGGACAAGTATAATGAGTGGATTAATGCACATACAAGGAAAAATAATCAATAGAAGAGGAAAAATAAGGTCGTTGTGAGTGACAAAAAGGAGGCCCAACACAAACTAAGAAAGAATAAAACTGAGGGAAACACTTCAAACAAGACTTATACTCACAAAAATGGAAGCAGGGAATGGTGATTCTAATCCCCCTTTCCTTTTTTTATGAATATTTTAATAAGCATATCAACAAGAACTATCATATTCATTTATTTAATCTTGAATATCACGATGGGTTAGTTAATGGTTATAACACACCCTTTATCCATTCTTGAATATAATAACGTAATGATGCTACGACTATGTCCCATTTAACCCTAACTCCGAACAACTTGTCTTCAATAGCTTTCAACGCGGCGCGCTACTGTTGTGTAATAGTTGCTTTTTCTTCATTCTCATTCATGACACTGACTAGCCAATTTTGAATTTCATCTTCCCAAAAAATTGTGATGTCATAAAATTTGATTCCCCACATGAATCTTAATATACCCAACTCTACTCCCATCCGATATCTAGTTGATAACATTCGATCCATTATCAAGGTTGGATCTTCTAGTTCCTTCACAATATCGACCACCTTTAGAAACAATGTACTTCTCCTCCCTTCAAGAGTGTCACAGGTGGTGATCAATTATTGAAGGGTATCTATCCTCTCAATTCAACCATTCTTTACCTTCTTTAGTCTATTTTTAGAAGGAAAATTTTTCTTTTTCCTTGTAATCTCATCCATGCTTGGCATTCTTTCCATGAAGGAACTCATTACATTTTTATAAAAAAATTCATCATTATGTAAATCCTTTTGCAAATATCTCTTAAGGGAACATATCCTTCCTATCATGATACCTACCTCTATACTAATCTCTAAAGATTCCAGGATTACACCAAGTCTTTTTTATTTATATTATCAACCACAGTTTTTTTGACACCCATTAAAATTTTAGGAGCCTTTGTAACCTTGGATTTTGATCTAGTTACTTCTTTGAGAAATTCATCTGGGATCATTACAAATAATGGCCTTGGGCTCACAACAAACTCGAGCTCCCTTATCCTTTTCTTCAACTTTTTGTTCTCCAACTCCTATCGAGTTATTGAGTGATCCAATGCTTCACTCATGGCTTCATGAAACCTGAGAACCCTTGAGGGAGTCAAACATTTAACCTATATCTCAAAGCTCCACTTCCCTATTACTCTTTTTTTATTTCGGATTGACTCTCTCAATCTGCATCTTCCTAGACTTTTTATCATATATAGCATGATGTGAAGTCACATAATCTTCCTAAAAAATAATTGGTACCTATTGAGCCAACTCCTTCGCAATTAGTTTTCTTTCATCTATTTTCACTCGTGGCTACTACCTTGGCTTCAAAATGTGTATCTTTTTTTATTGCCGGCTTCCTCTATGATTTCCTCTATCCTAGTAAAAATTGAACCATAGCCAATTGAAACCATATGAGCCTTGAAAACACCTTCAAGATCAAAGCCCTTGCATGCTTCACCCTCTTTCATATTGAAGGAATCAAAGAATCCATTCATCTTAGCCAAGATAGATGAAATTTTAACTGAAATATCAACAAATTTTGAAAGGCATGGGAATGAATTTTTGCTTCCTCTTTTTATCAAAAAACATGGACCACATTTTGTATCATCTACATAGTTCATAAAGAAGAAATCTATCACAAACAAAATAGGGAAGAATAAAGGGCTCCCCTTCAAAGACAAAGAGCCTTATGTATGTGAATTTTTCTTCAAATATACATACTCCCTTCTCCATAAGAAATCCTATGGATGCCTCTATAATCCTAGCTATTTCTCTCCTAGTGATCATACTTTTGCACTCTTTGACAAAAGAATCTCGGATTTGGTAGAAATGGAATGGTGTTTTGTGCTTCCATAACATAGGGTACCAAAATTGAGTAGGGTCCTCATTGAAATCAACATTTCCCCTTGCAGGCATGCTTCCAAACATGTTACAATAAACTAAAGAAATAGCAAGCTAAGAGGTCATAAAGAAAATCTTGGTTTGAATGAAGTTTTATAACTAGTGGGAAATCTCATTTGAAATAATCTGGGCCCAATTAAAAATCACCCCTACTCGTACAAAGTAGTGGAGGATGTACAAGACATACCTAGGGACATAAGCAGTTGAATCCCAACCCACCAAGTGTGCAAAAATCCATATGAATTCCCTATATGACTGAGCCAACATGCATATTTTACTATGACTAGTTCTATCAGGTCTGACAAGAGGTTGGACCAAAAAATCCTTGGGAAAACTCTCCCCACCACCCTGAGTGTCCAAGAAAGAATATACCATAGATATTTTGAGGAATCTTTCCGATTACGGAAGTCGTAACATCCTTCTAAATTTGTTTCGAGTCAAAGGGATAGGTGTCCTTCCACTTTCCTTCACTTCGATCAGTTAGTGCTTGGAATTGAATCTGCTAGAATACCATGCTACAAGTTCTTTGGAATTGAATACTTTAGGCATGCACCCAGCCTTAGCTATCACAGACATCCACACTTTTTTTGTAAGCTTATATTCTGTGGAAATATCAGAATACCACTTATAGATGATAGACCATTATAATTCATGTCTTTCATGGGATAGCGGGTTCACTGTATCTCCACATAATGCTCTCTCCTTTTCTTGTTCACCATATTTTTCACCTTCAATGTGCTTGCAGAAATGTGAGAATTACATGTATAAATTAGACTTTTTGTTTGATAGGTGCCTAGGTAATCATTAATTAGGGGTCAATCTTATTGTTCAAACTTTCCCCTTCATGTATTCGATCCATGTACTTCATAAATGGTAACTATTGTTTTCATAAAAAATACTTGGGGGGGAATGTGTGAAAATTATTCCCCATTAATTACCAAGAGTCATTCTTATTGTGTGGAAGATGTGCAACATATGTGCTATGGTCACCTAAAAAATACAAATCATGCCTTATGTGGGATGCAATATGAAAAGCGGGTGTGAGAGGAATCTGCAGGAATGTGGGATGAGAGAATGTAGGATGTGGGACGTAGGAATGGGCCATGCAAAATGCAAGACACAGGAAGAGTGGGAGAAAACATAATTTTTAGGTAAACATCCCATGCCTCTGCATTACCATGATTTTGTGGGATGTGAATAGAAAGACAGATTAGAGAGGAAGGTTTGATCATTATTCCTCCGCATGAGACCCAAGGATGTCAAGAGAAAGACTATCAAAAATGTGGGATGCAGGTGTGGTGACAACCATACAGGATGGGAGTGTTAGAGAATTGGGACCATACATAGGTTCATGGAACATTTTCTCCACGTCTACATTGCCAATATTTTGTGGGATTGGTATTTCTTATGGTCATCTACTTAGTGATTGTTCTCTTGAATTCATTGAGAAAGTATGGAGGTGAAACAACATGGTAACTCAAGGCCCTATTAAGGACTTGAAATATGGTCTATTGAAAGGAGAAAAATGTTTTATAGAGGTAGCTAGTGGGGAGGATTTATCATTCGAAAAGGATTCAAAGATGGGAAAAGATTTGGATACTAACATATTAGATCTATTTTTGAGGGTCAAAGCGAGGGATATTATTGCTCTTCAACCTAGCTTGTGGAAGGACACAGAGTCAAAGGTGAAGGGGAATAGGTTGGAGGTTTTATGGGTGAAACTTCCTCTCAAAAAATTATCTGTTTAAATATCCATTTAAACTTCATGAATTATGTAAAGTGATCTCAATGTGTAGATGATTCTCATTGGCCATATTTGGTAGTGTATAAGGGGTTTTCTACTTTGGTGGGAAAAAAATGGTTGTAGGGATATGCAATGATAGCCATGGTTTGGAGTAAACTAAATGGTTAGTAGAGGTTGGAAAGGAATTAGAGATATTTTAATCAAATAAAGAAAATATGAGGGGTCTTCTACACCCACCTCCATCCTTACCTAAAGGGATCTCAAAGGATTCTAAACAACCTAGATATTTATTGGGATCTAAACAAGGTGCTGAAGAGGGATTAAGTTTGGATATGTTAAAAGATGATGTAATTTATTAAGTTTGGAAGGAAATGTTACATCTCTATAGCTCAAAATAAATATGATAAGGAAATATATAAAAAAAAACATAAGACTCTATAAAGGGCCCTAAAACAAGGTAAATTGCTTCATAAGGTTTTCCCTTGATTCTTGTGTCATTTAAATTTTGAAAGGTTTGGGAAAACTTTATAAAAAAATTGTGAGAAAAAGGTTAGAACTTCAAAACCCTAATATTATTATGTTAAAAAAACTATGGTAATATTACAAAAAACTATGGAGGTGACGAAATAATATCTTAGAAGAGCTATGCAAATTATTGAAGGACTAGATTTCTTATGTGTAAACTTGGTAGGAAGTCAGAAAATTCGGTAATTGGTTTGAGGAAAAGTTCTATTTGATTAATAAATTTTGTATGCTTAATTATTGGAGAAAAATTCATCTCTTTTATGCTATTAAAGCTTCTCATGCTATCAACATTTATGGCCAATATAAAAATAGAGTGGAATTCCAAAATATGTTTTTAATACTAGGAAGTTTTTCATATTATCAACATATGTGGTCCATATGAAAATATAAAAATAGAGTGGAATTCCAAAATTTTTCTTTAATACTAGGAAGGTTTTCATATTATCAACATATGTGGCCCATATGAAAATAGAGTGGAACTCAAAGATTTTCAAACAAATAATATATTTAATATGAATATTTTTATCCCTCGGATAGGGTGTTTCTTGACAATATGAGTGGATAGGCCATGGGGAGGCCACTTGGCCAGAACGCTAGCCAACTGGCGTACGATGGAACCTATCCTCCCAGCACATCACCTAAACATTTAATCTTAGACTTCGCCACCCTTCAAATCAATCAATATGGACGCCTCTCCCACGCGCTCGATGACCTGCACGTCACGTCACAGACCATATCCTCTCCCTCGATTTTGTGCCCCATCCTCCAAGAACAGGAGCATTCTCCCTCTCTCGAACCTCAAAGCTCTCCCTCTCCATCTCTGGAGCTCCCTGGTCACTCGGCTTTGCGTCCTCTACCCCAAGATAGCCTCCCCTCTCCCCATGCCTCGTATATGAGGTAAACCAAAGTGAGGAGTCACCTGGTATGCTGCCAGGGGAAAGGAAATGCCCCGCTCCGACCACACTATGGATTTCAATGCTCTCCTCATTGTGATTCCTTCCATAGCTCATGCATCTCTCATCACTCCTGATCCCCCCTTCACTCCTGATCCCCCCTTTTCTCCTACTCCTGAAGAGCCAATTCGTGAAGCAGACCTCCCTGTCTTGGCTCCCATCGTAGCACCTTCTCCCGCTGAGCCAATTCTTAAAGTTTCTCAGGACTTGCCACCGATTTCAAATCCTTATGGCTGCAGGGTAGAATGGTTTGATGCCATGGGAAATTCCCTGGGTTATGCACCTCCCCCCCCCTCTCCACCTCGTTGACCGCCTCCTCCCACCTCGTCGACCACCTCCTCCAACTTCCCCACCTCACTACCCCGATGAAGCCACCTCCACTCCCTCCACCCCACCCAACTCCAGGCCTCGTTTCACTTGTGACAAATGTGTGGACCAGGGAAAAATCATAGTCTCACTGTGTGAATTGACCAAAGGACAAGAGGATGTCAAAGAAGCCCTCAAGGATTTGTATAAAAGAGATGCAAAGCGATGGAGCAGGGTGGAAAACTTGGTGTCCTTTCTCCAGGATCTCTGACAGGTAATTGCAGATCATGAAGACAACAATTTAAGAAATTGCACAACATACATTTTCTTGGACTTTCTTGGGATTGGCTTCACCTGACAATAGATGAAATTTATGTTGGTGGCAGAGGAATTGAATGTTGGGATGTTTCCCTAAGCCTGCCCTCTTAATATGTGGTCACAACTCAGCGTTCAGAGACTCATGTGGCGTAACAATCCCAAACAAACAGAACCCACATTGTATATTAATGTTGGTCTAAAAGGATATGGAAATTAAGGGGGTTTTCAGCCATAAAATGTGTGAAATAAATCTTCCCTTTACAACTGTACATGAGATGTGTAAACAGAGAATCTGGGGCTGTTATAAATTTGGGAACAAATTTCAATATGCTGCAAATTTGATTCTGTTGAATCACCTTCATATTTTTTTGAATCTGTATCAAAAAATAACTAATTGTAATTTTTTAAATTTAAATTTCTAAAACATGTATTTATCTTTACCATAATAAAATATTTATTTCTGAAAAAATATAAACCTATTCACTTCTTAAAGAACATTGATTTCTAAAAAAGAGAAAGTAATAACAACATAACACATAAAAAATAAATTATAATGCAGATTTGATAAATACAGCTGCCAAAGAGCCTGTAATTATTATATTTTGAAGTACAGGATAAAACCACCAAGGCCTATGGTGGCCAATATCAAATTGATAAAGAAGAAAACGATTGAATGGAAATTCATAAGAAGGTGAATTCTAAAGAAAATGGTCATCCCCTATCCTAGGGATAACTAAGGAGATTATGTCTCCAGGCCCACAGGTCCTAGACATGGAGTACCGAGAGCCAGACTAATTGAGCTTGGCCCCGAAGGGCCCATCTTTTATTCAATGCATCACATCTATCAGCAACATTAACATCCATCCCACCAGCCTGGTCCTCAAGTAGCAGTGGTTCTTGTTGCATGAGGTAATGATTCTGGGTATCATGGTATGTGTCACTCTGGTTTTTGAAGAATTTGAATATGTTGCACTGAACTCTCCTTTATTTCATAGTGTTTTCTTGGAAATTATGCTCTTTAACTTGTTCATACCTGGGGAGGGTGACATAATTCCCTAGTAAGTTGGCTCCCTTTAGGATGAGTTTCCACATGATTGGTCTATGAAATTTCTTCGTCCATTCCTTCCATACTTACCATTTTTCATAATTATCCTTCTCATCTTCCCCTAACTTGGTTCGGGCATTGGGTTTGCCACACTAGGAAGGGTTGTACCTTGTCTTGTGGGAAGAAGGGGCTAAAGGCTCAGAGGGAAAAAGTAGCTAGAAAGAGTTAAAATAAAATATTAAACCTTATAGATAATTTTTCCATGGATTCCCGAGAAAGAAATTAAAAGATTATTAGTAAGAAATTGGGACATGTAAGATAAAATAAAAATCAAGGTCTAATTGGTGGATGGTGTTGAAATTACTAAGACAACTGAGAGGGGGGGTGAATCAGTTGTTATTGTGCTTAAACAATTTTAAGTCTATTAAACCATTTTTAATATTTCTTCAAGTGATCATCAATATTATACAACATATGGACAACATAAATAATGAGCATCAATCACACATAAGATATACACAGAGACAAATTTTCATGAGGAAACCCATAAAGGGAGAAAACCTCTTCTTCTTCGAAATGATAGGCAGTCTTTTAAGTTTTGTACATCATCTATGTTTGAGAACCAACTCAAAGTGAGGCTACTACCTCTGTTTTACAAGCTCCAACTTGTTGAGAGCACCAACTTTCTGGTTTCTCTAGCACAGACTAGAAGAAAGCACCAACTCCCTGAGTGTTCCAACACCGACTGGATGGAAGCACCTACTTCCACTTATACAAGCACCAACTTGTTTGAGAGCACCAAATCTCTGGTTTCTCTAGCACCCACTAGAAGGAAGCACCAACTCCCTGAGTGTTCCAGCACTGACTGTATGGAAGAACCTACTTCCACTTATACAAGCACCAACTTGCATATAGAAAACTTTGTGTTTTCCCAAGCACCACCCTGCCACCCTGTTTTCTAGCCACAACTAGATGGAAGCTACAACTCCCAATATTCAAGAACCAACTCAAATATCAGAGGACCACAGTCCTCCCTAGCACCACCCTACCTCCCTTATTATAAATAAATTCTTGAATAACCAAAAACACAGATAAATCGATTCTTACCACTTCTTCTCTGTTCTCTAAATCTGGTATGATTCTAACTGTTCTGCAATTATTCTCTTCCTCTGTCTGTTCTACAATTCTGCTCTGCTTCAAGGTGTTTTGTAATTCTTCTCTTCCTCTGTCTGTTCTACAATTCTTCTCTGCTTCAAGTTGTTCTGCAATTCTTCTCTTCCTCTATCTGTTCTATAATTCTGCTCTACTTCAAGCTGTTTTGCAATTCTTCTCTTGCTTCTGTCTATTCCTCATCTGTTACTCATCTCTAAGTTTTATCTCACATTGTGCATACTGTCGGTCTCACACTGCACATACTGTAATTTTCCCTTTCTTACAGTTCAACTCATTTTTCATTCAGAACAACCAACCTTCCACAGTCATTGTGTCTCCATTTTATCCTATACCACCTATTCAGTTACACCTTGAATCTCCAAGAAAACACATCAGAAACTGAATCGCCAACCGTCCAAGAATCATGATTTAGTTCTGCTAACTTAATCGTAACTAATCGATTACCTATGAGGTGAAATAGTAACCATTCGATCAAGTTTCCAATTAACCAGTACCGTTGGATTAAATCCGCAGGATTTCGCGTTTATCTCATATGCCCACTAGCTGTGACCGAGCACTAAATAGAATTTGAATTTCGTGATTTCGCATCTTGGCATTCCTATGATGAAGGGTCTCGACACTCCAAGTCGTGATCACCGAAACTTCGATATGGAGCTTAGCACCGCTAGCTTCTTCCCCTCACATGACCACCGGTGGTGACCACAGGCTGTGCCAAAAGGCGCTTCGTATTTCACGAACTTATGAACTTTATCAAGCCTGATCAACGGTCAAGATCTCCAATGATTTGATGGTCCAGATCTCATCGCGATCTCACATATCGCGATTCCTATGATGAAGGATCTCGATACTCCAAGTCGCAATCGCCGAGACTTCGAGATGAAGCTTAACACCGCTAGCTTCTTCCTCCATCTTCTGCATATGTAACCACTGGCTGTGACCACAGCCTTATTCGAAAATGCATTTCATACTTTCATGTCTCAAGTATTCTGTGATGAGTCCTCTTGACTCTCCATGTCACGAACTCCGAAATAGAGCTTGGCTTCTCTAGCTCTGCTCTCCAGCTCTCGAGAATGTGATCACGAGATATGACCACTCGCCAATCAAACGAGGACTTCGCTCCTTTGACTTTCCATTCAGTGAAATGTTAATCCCTCACCACATGTCCCTCTTGGATCAATGGTCAAGATCTTATCACGATTTTGCAACTTCATGAGCCTTCGTCATGCCTAATCAACGGTCCACGATCTTGATGATTCGATGGTCTAGATCTTTTCGTGATCTCGCATATTGTGAGTTCCCACACCATGCTCCGTTGACTCCTCCAATGTGCAAGTCAATGAAATTCCAATCGCTTGCCACGTGTACTATGACTCCAATGGTCAGGATTGTTATTGGGATTTCGCATATAGCGAGTTCGAACCTCTTTCCTTTGGATTTCCTGATCTGTGAAACTTCAAAATGAAACCTTTGTCATGCTTTGACTGTTTTCCTCCTTCTAAGCTTACACTGTTGATCTTGCCATTATTGCTACGCTACTGATCGCGCTGATCTTCACCATCTGATCGTGTTGATCTTTGCCATCAATGAAAAACATGCATACTCTGCCTCTATCTAAAAACATGCCAACAATCGCCCCCTTTGGCATTGATGGCAACCCCTTGAAAAACATGCAACTATACCAATGTAGCATCCTTGAAATTACCACCACTGTAGAATCCTTGAAATTTACCACACTTTCTCCCCCTTTGACATTAATGTCAAAGAAGAAATAGGCTCCCCCAGAGATGTTATAGTACATACTCCCCCTGTGAACAATGAGCAACTTATAAATACAACATATATTCAATAAGTACTCCCCCTTATCAAGTGAACAAATTAGACGAAAGAAGTTATAACCCCCAACTTTTGACGAAGATATCCAAAAGGGGTCGTTGCTAACAGTTTAGTAAAGATATCAGCTATCTATTCTGTGGAAGGAATATAATTCAATTGAACAACTCTGTTTCTAACTTGTTCTCTGAGAAAATGGTATTTTATTGGGATATGTTTAGTCTTGGAGTGAAGAACATGATTCTTGGAGACACTAATGGCACTGGTGTTATCACAGTGAATTGTAATCGGAATAGTATAGTTTATCTTCAAATCTGCAAGAGTTTGAATCATCCACAAAATCTGAGTACAGCAAGTAGCATCAACAGTGTACTCTACTTCTGTAGTTGATAAGGAAATATATCCCTACTTCTTACTAATCCATGCTACCAACGAGTCACCCAGGAAGAAGGCATCTCCACTGGTGCTCTTTCTCTCATCCACACAATTTGCCCAATCTGCATTTGAATAAATAGTTAACTGAAAATTCTGATTTCTGGGATACTAAAGACCATAAGTCATTTTTCCCTTCAAGTATTTGAATATCCTTGTGACAGCTACTAGATGACTTTGTTTAGGAGCAGACTGATAGAAACCTACCATTCCAACAACTTGCATTATATCAGGACGGGAAGCTGTGATGTACAGAATACTACCTATCATTGATCGGCATGTCCTTTGATCAAAATCAGGTGACATATCATATTTACTGAGCTTGCAACCAACCACCATAGGTGTACTAACAGGAGAGGAATCCTCCATCTGAAATTTCTTCAACATCTCTTTCAAATATTTTTCTTGAGAGATAAATATTCCTGCAGAACTTTGATTTACTTGTAAACCAAGAA
>ML787113.1:334604-395913 GCA_009831015.1 Picea engelmannii
TTTTACTATATTTCTTGAATTTGTACTTCTTTTCATCATCAGAGTTCTGGTCCTTTTTCTGATGGGGACACTTAGATGCAAAATGACCTATCTTACCACAGTTAAAACATTTGAAGGGAAGCTTGCCTTGATATTTTCCTGATACTTTCTTTAACCTTCTCACAAATTTGGCCTCAATATCATCTAAATCTGAATCAGTATTCTTGTCTGCTTTAAGAGATGCTTCTCTAGTAATGGATTTATCTTTGTTGATTCTCATTTCATATGAAGTTAAAGTTCCTAGGAGTTGATCAATGGACAGAGTTTTAAGATCATTTAGTTCTTCTATTGCAAAGACTTTTGGATTAAATTTATCAAGCAAAGATCTTAAAATCTTCTCAACTAAAATTGATTCTTCAATCTTCTCACCAAGACCCTTCATGGAATTCACAAGTTCTTCAACTCTTAAAAAATACTTGCTAACTGTTTCATCTTCATTCATCTTTAGTTGTTCAAACTTCAACCTAAATGTTTGAAGTTTGGCATCTTTTACTTTCTCATTACCTTCATAGCTGCTAATAAGTTTATCCCACATTTCTTTGGCAGTTTGGAGATGCATCACCTTTACAAACTCGGCTTCTGCAAGTCCATTCAAGATACAATTTATTCCCTTAGCATTAAAGATAAATTCTAACTTATCATCCTTGGAAGCCATCACAACAGGCTTTGTATATCCAGTCTCTACTACATCCCAAACATCAACACCTAAGGCCATTAGGTATGTTCTCATTCTAACCTTCCAAAAGGAAAAATTTGTTCTATCAAACAAAGGAGGCTTACTGGCTGAAGTCCCTTCATGAATTGTCATGTTTAAGCTTACATATCTACCTTTAAATAAAAGGAACCATCTCTGATACCAATTATTGAAATTACTAAGACAACTGAGGGGGGGGTGAATCAATTGTTATTGTGCTTAAAAAATTTTAAGTCTATTAAACCATTCTTAATATTTCTTCAAGTGATCATCAATATTATACAACATATGGAAAACATAAATAATGAGCATCAGTCACACATAAGATATACACAGAGACATATTTTCACGAGGAACCCCATAAAGGGAGAAAACCTCTTCTTCTTTGAAATGATAGGCTGTCTTTTAAGTTCTGTACATCATCTATGTTTGAGCACCAACTCAAAGTGAGGCTACTACCTTTGTTTTACAAGCTCCAACTTGTTGAGAGCACCGACTCTCTGGTTTCTCTAACATCGAATAGAAGGAAGCACCAACTCCCTGAGTGTTCCAGCACCGACTGAATGGAAGCACCTACTTCCACTTATACAAACACCAACTTGTTTGAAAGCACCAACTCTCTGGTTTCTCTAGCACCCACTATAAGGAAGAATCAACTCCCTGAGTGTTCCAACACTGACTGGATGGAAGCACCTACTTCCACTTATACAAGCACCAACTTGCATATAGAAAACTCTGTGTTTTCCCAAGCACCACCCTACCACCTTGTTTTCTAGCCACAACTAGATGGAAGCTACAACTCCCAATATTCAAGCACCAACTCGAATATCAGAGGAACACAGTCCTCCCTAGCACCACCCTACCTCCCTTATTATAAATAAATGATTGAATAACCAACAACACAGATAAATTGATTCTTACCACTTCTTCTCTGTTCTGTAAATCTGGTCTGCTTCTAACTGTTCTACAATTCTTCTCTTCCTCTGTCTGTTCGACAATTCTGCTCTACTTCAAGTTGTTTTGAAATTCTTCTCTTCCTTCGTCTGTTCTGCAATTTTTCTCTACTTCAAGCTGTTCTGCAATTCTTCTCTTCCTCTATCTGTTCTGCAATTTTGCTCTACTTCAAGCTGTTATGCAATTCTTCTCTTGCTTCTGTCTATTTCTCATCTTTTACTCATCTCTGAGTTTTATCTCACACTGCACATATTGTAATTTTCCCTTTCTTATAGTTCAACTCATTTTTCATTCAGAACAACCAACCTTCCACAGTCATTGCGTCTCCATTTTATCTTATACCACCTATTTAGTTACACCTTGAATCTCCAAGAAAACGCATCAGCAACTGAATCGCCAACCATCCAAGAATTATGATTTAGTTATGCTAACTAAATCATAACTGATCGATTACCTGTGAGGTGAAATAAAAACCCTTCGATCAAGTTTCCAATTAGCCAGTACCATTGGATTAAATCCACAAGATTTCGTGTTTATCTCATATGCCCACTAGCCATGATCGAGCGCTAAATAGAATTTGAATTTCGTGATTTTGCATCTCAGCATTCTTGTGATGAAGGGTCTCGACACTCCAAGTCACAATCGTCAAAAATTCGAGATGGATCTTAGCACCGCTAGCTTCTTCCCCTCACGTGACCACGGGTGGTGACCACAGGCTGCGCCAAAAGGCACTTCGTATTTCGTGAACTTATGAAATTTATCAAGCCTAATCAACGGTTGATATCTCCAATGATCCAATGGTCCAAATCTCATCGCGATCTCGCATATTGTGATTCTTGTGATGAAGGATCTCGATACTCCAAGTCACGATCGCCAAGACTCCGAGATGGATTTTAACACCGCTAGCTTCTTCCTCCATATTCTGCAGATGTAACCACTGGCTGTGACCACAGCCTTATTCGAAAACGCATTTCTCACTTTTATGTCTTGGGTATTTTGTGATGAGTCCTCTCGACTCTCCATGTCATGAACTCTGAAATAGAGCTTGGCTTCTCTAGCTCTGCTCTCCAGCTCTCAACAATGTGACCACAAGATATGACCACTCGCCAATCGAATGAGCACTTTGCTCCCTTGAATTTCCAGTCAACGAAACGTTAATCCCTCGCCACATGTCCCTCTTGGATCAAGGGTCAAGATGTTATCGCGATTTCTCAACTTCACAGGCCTTTGTCATGCCTAATCAATGGTCCACAATCTCGATGATTCGATGGTCGAGATCTTTTCATGATATTTCATATCATGAGTTCCCACACCATGCTCTGTTGACTCCTCCAATGTGCAAGTCGGTGAAGTTCCAATCACTTTCCATGTGTCCTATGACTCCAACGGTCAGGATCGTTATTGTGATTTCGCATATCGCGAGTTCGAACCTCTTTCTTTTGGATTTCCCAATCTATGAAACTCTGAAATGAAACCTTTGTTGTGATTTGACTGTTTTCCTCCTTCTAAGATTACACTACTGATCTTTCCATTATTGCTATGCTACTAATTGTGCTAATCTTCACCATCTGATCATGCTGATCTTCGTCATCAATGACAAACATGCATACTCTACCTCTGTCTAAAAACATGCCAACAAATGGGAGGTCTCATCATGAGCCGACCTATTAGGTCCATAAGCATGTAGTGGTATAACACTACCATCTATCTGGTCCCCAAACTAGGGTAGTGGCTCTTGGTGGCATAGACAAGAGAAAGGGGGTCTCATCATGAGCCAACCTTCGCATTTCTGGGAAGTGCTTGTTGGTAACGTTGTCACCTCTGGTCACCATGCCATGATAGTGTCCCCCAAATTTTCCCTTGAAAATAAAAATCAATAATACTAATAATAAAAGGCATTGAATGGGATATGAAACAATGACATCTGTGATAAGGTGCATCTCACTCTCTACAGAGGCACTCACAGGAAAGACCTATATTTCCCTGTTATCACTACACCCTCTGCCCAAACACTTTCCCTACACAATTTTACACACTTACATGACCTAGATTGGCTCTCACCTGGGAAACACCCCAAACTTGAGGAGGATTAGCCCAATAGGACATCTTGAGACCCTCTCCAAACCTGACTTATTAATCCACATAACGTCTTTGAACATTTGTTTGGGTAAAGGGGGGTTTGATGCACATGTTTGGGTAATTTGATTATTGGATGTGACAAACATTGCTATGATCCCTGTGACTTATGAGCCCATGGAGGGACTACTTGATTTTCCTATAGGAACATGCCCAGTGGATAGGTACATATGGGGATATGATTAGCTCAGACCTTCATGGGGCTGAAATCATATAGATGGATGTTGTGACCCCAGCCAGGGGCAGAGAGATGTCAGAGACTTGCAACAAGAAAAAGGAAGGAAGTTTCACAAGAGACACTTTGGCATACCTAGATCTAGGGGTATATTTCTCTTACACCTGGACTTTGGCCTTGGGATACCCATGACATCACCATTGTGACCCTAGACGTCACCCAACGTCACGATTTTTATTATGGAGACAGTTTTGTGCAAATTGGCACATGTGGCATCATCTAGGGGATTGGAAGGCATAACATTTTGCATATGAGGCCCATTGTTTCACCCAAGAGGTTGAACATCACCCTAGAAGGGCATGACATCACCTATAAAACTGATTTTAGGGTTTAATTATTTAAATTTGTGTAAAAAATGGATTTTTCATGTAATTTGGCCATGTCATCCTTTTGATGACCTAAAATTAATTAAAGGTCATAATTATTGTATGAGTAGAGAGATAAAACTCTCATTTTTTCATCATTCACTCATCACACAAGTGGTGGTCTAAAATTCGGCCCTCTTTAAGGGTTGGGGCTGGAATTTAGTGGTGTGCACTTCTTGGAGGAGGCAAAACTTGGTGTATTTTGGAAAATTTTCATGTGGAGGATCTTCAACTAGGGTTTATGCTTGATTATTCTTGGTGAAGTAAGTAGAAAATATGAATTTATTTATTGTGAATTAATTCTTATTGTGAATTTACTTGTTTCGTGTCAAATATTATGAAATTGTTTGCTTGAAACCTTAGGATAAAAATATATGTTACTATTTTTTTCTCTATAGTCTTCCACTTGCCAAAATTTATTGAAAGGAACATATCTAGAAGTAGATACTATATCCCTACCATTGTATCACTCTAGTAACCCTACCTCATTGCCTATTTCATATTTTATTTTAATTTGTCTAAGGAAAACAGAAATTGCTAGGGCCTAATTTTTGTTACTTTCTAGCAATTATCTCTAGGAGTTGGATTTTTGAGGCCTTGGGCTACCAACACCTCTCTCATCCTCTCCATCCCATTTGACTAAACATTATCATTTCTATTTTCCTCTAATAATTTTTGTTGCCATAATTGACTCCATTACCCTAGAAAGGCACTAGTCTACCCATTATAAGTGTCGATTGATCAAACAATTTTCAAAACCTCTTCTCTTGAACACCTACTAACTTCTATTAACCTTAAATTAGCCTAAATCATTAACATACTTGTCGTTGTTTCAAAATATTTCTACAGCCATATAACAACAACAAATTGACCCTAAAAGTGACATATTATGCTAGCTAGATATTGCTAAAACTGCTTGTGACTATCTATTATCAATTGGCCTAGTTTAAGCTATTATTTCAAGTCTTTTATCAAGCATTTTGAAGCATAATTATTGTGGTTGTTGAAAATTTCTTATTGTTGTTATAAATTGTTATACTGCTACAATTCTATATTATATAGCACATTTTTTAAGAGTTCATTATCTTATGAAGCACTAATATCATTTTTGTACTTGGAAAGTGCCCCTTTCTGTTTTGTTGTCTTGTTATGGGCAGGTACACAATAATCTTTTATTGCTTCATCTTTAATAAGACTTAAAGAAACCTTTTAACTTGAGTGACCTGTGAGGGGGGAGGGAATTTCTCTTATCATTTTCCTTAGCCTTCTCAAACCCTAGGTCACCAATGATGTCTCCCCTAGTGTACCGCAACATACTCCTAAATAGAAATGAATTTCCTATTAAGGTGATAGTGATAGGTCATTCCTAGTTACGCCAATTATGTATCCAATTACCTTGGGATTTGGGAAAGTAAAAATTGTGCGATAACATTTTGGTACCATTTTTGGGGAACACTAAGTCAATATTCCTTGAGACGACACTTTTCGGTAAGCCTTTTCTCAAAATCCTTTATATTACAAAGCTTACCTAACGACTCCACTGAGGGTGATTCCCTCATCCTTTTGATGATCCCTAGAAGGATTATCTGGTGACTCCATTGATGACAAAGCCAACCATGGCTTCTCAATGGGACACAGGAAATTTTAAACCCTTGGATATGAGTAAAATTTCGGGTTACCCTTAACAAATGCCTCCGAGGTATGAAAAATGGCTCCCTAGATTCAGTGGTAATGATGGGGTTATAGCCGAAGATCACATGGATAGTTTTTGGGATTTGTTTCAACTCCATCGTATTAGTGATGATGATAAATATTTGGTGATGAAACTTTTCTCTTCCATCCTTCATGGAAATGCTAAGAAATGTTATGACAGTCTTGTTGATGCAAACATTACATCTATGGACCAATTAGAAGAAACCTTTTTCAAAAGATGGAATATTAAAATATAATATATCCATATGTTGATTAAAATACTCGAACACATGAAACAAACTCAGAACGTGACTGTTAGGGAGTTCAGTACCAGGTTTGAGAATTGTCTACACCAAATTCCTAGAAGCCATCACCATGAAGACAGGTACCTCACTGACCTCTATACCAGTTAACTCTCAGTGCATTTAGGATTTCTCCTCAGTAAAAAGAGGCCAAAAAAAATCCAAGAATATTATCACATGGCTATACAAATCGATGTGAACATATCCTTGTTCAAGGGAGAACACCTCTTTACTCCAGAAACTAAAGTTGATTACCCCAAAGATGCCCTAGATTCTCTTAGCATGGAAAGATTAGTTTCCCTTGAAATATTTTTTAATAAATTATAGGAAAGAAGGGAACAAGTCATCGATCAATAAGAGGTTGAGGAGAAGGATCCTAATGAAGGTTTCCAATCCCATGAGGAAGAGAAAAAATTTACTCATGCTCCTACCAAGGATAATGAGGACCTAGTTGAAGAGAGAGAGAGAGAGAGAGAGAGCCTAGATATATCAAACATGATGATAAATTATTGATAAGTGCCCCTCCCTCTGATGAAGCCATCCAAGAGCCTATTCCTCCTACACAAGAAGAAGAGGATGAGGTTAGTCATTTTCCTTTTCAAGTCTTTGATGATACCTTGTTCCGTGATTCAAAGGAAGAAGAAAGGGAATTCTTGGAGGAAACAGATCCTCCTTATTGTGAAGTTGAAGATGTAGAGGCAAGTCATGAGGACGAGACAATGATGCATGCTCTTCCTTTTAATGAAATACTTGAAGCTCCTACACAGGAAGAAGTAAACATGATAAGTTATTTATTTTTCCAAGATTTTGATGATGTTTTATTTTATTATTTGGAAAGTAAAGAAGTGTTAGATGATCCCTTGGATGCTTTAATCTTTTCAGGTTATGATAAAGGTGATGAATTTTTTTATAATATTGATGAGTTCATACATGTCGGGAAATGTAAATGGGATGTGATTGGATATGATGGGGATCCCATTTACGACCTTGAAGATCATTTCCAAAAGTTGTCTTTACAAATATCATATTAGGTTACTACTAATTTTGACATTTGGCAACAAGGAGATGACGTGGTTGCAGATGATTTCCAAGCACCCAAGGGTGACCTAGCTCTATACTGTCATGATGATTTTTGGTCATACCTTGAGGATTTTGATGAGTATTCCTATGATCACTTGAATCTATTCCATGAAGAATATTATCAACCACCGTTGTGCTCAGATAATTATAAAGGTGAGGAAATTGCTTGCCTAGAGAAGGATCCTTGTGACAAGGTTTTTCAGCGCCCTTTGACTACTTTATCTCACTATGTCACTAAAGTTTTAGTTGTGAAGCATGTCCTTTGTATTAATTTTTCTCTAGGGAAAAGCCTACTTTTAGAATTCAAGGGTAGGTTGAATACCTTAAGAAGAAATTTATTATCTCTGTCTTTCAACCTTCCCTTAAATTATAATTCATCTTCTAGGTTCTTATCGGTCCCTTCCCAGACCTTAGGATGTGAAGATGTCCAAGGTAGCCAACCTTCATAATATTTGAGTCACTCTTTTGAACCTTTGATTTTTCACGATCCCTTTCTAAGATGGATTGATCACTTTCCTAAGAATGTGAATTGGCATAATTTTTTCCCTCCCTCCTACGTTCATGAGATAAATTTTACAATTTATGATGACACATTACATTTTCTAACTCATCTTATTTTTGTTCTTGACTTATCATTGTTTTGGTTTATGATGAAGCACATAGGTAGCTATTATGAGATATTGATAGGATGGTTTCATTGTTTGTTTGACTACACCTAGAATTCAACCAATAGGTAAGTAGAGAAAAGTTAGGCATTTGTATCCATTGTATATACCATCTGCTTATCATGCTAGTATAGTATAGTTGTAGTTTTATTTTCTATATATATGCATGCTTACTTTTATTCCATTATATCATATATGAGCAAGGGGTGATATCACCACCATGAAGATTACTAATTCATTTTATTGAGATATTGTAGATACAAGTCATGCTAGAGATGTTGAGGTCCTCATGCAGTCTACGGTGAGAACATGTCCCTGAGTTGGAGCCATATGTTATCCCCTATCCTAGGAATAACTAAGGATATTATGTATCAAGGTCCACAGGTCCTATACATGGAGTATCGAGAGCCAGCCGATTTGATCTTGGCCTTGGAGGGCCCATCTTTTCTTCAATGCATCCAATCTATCAACAAAAACAACATCCATCCCACCAGTCATGTCCTGAAGTAGCAGTGGGTGTTTCTCCATGAGGTAATGAGTTCAGGTATCATGGTATGTGTCACTCTGATTTTTGAAGCATTTGAATATGTTGCATTGAACACTCATTTATTTCATACAGTTTTCCTGTAAATTATGCTCTTTAACTTGATCATACCTAGGGGGGTGACAAAATTCCATAGCAAGCTGGTTCCCTTTAGGATGAGTTGCCACTAGGTTGGTCTATAATAGGTCATTGTCCATTCCTTCCATACTTACCATTTTTCATCATTATCCCTGTCATCTTCCCCTACCTTGGTTCGGGAATTAGGTTTGCCACACTAGGAAGGGCTGTACATTGCCTTGTGGGAAGAAGGGGCTAAAGGCTGAGAAGGTAAAAGTAGCTGGAAAGAGTTAAAATACAATATAAAATCTTTGAGATGCTTCACCTAAGGATTCTCGAGAAAGCAATAAAAGGATTCTCATTAAGAAAATGGGACCTGTAAGATAAAATAAAACTCAAGGTCTAGTTGGTGGATGGGAGGTCTCATTAGGAGTTAGCCTATTAGGTCCATGGGCATGTAGTGGTATGACACTACCATCTATATGGTCACCAAACTAGGGTAGTGGTTCTTGGTGTCATATTCAAGAGAAAGGGGGTCTCATCACGATCCAACCTTCTCATTTTTGTGAAGTGATTGTGGGTAACACTATCACCTCTGGTCACCATGCCAGGACAATGTCCCAAATATTTTCCCTTGAAAAGAAAGAGAAACAAGACTAAGAATAAAAGGAATTGAATGGGCTAGGAAACAATGACATCCATGATAAGGTGCAACTCTCCCTCTTTAAAAGCATCCACCAGAAAGACCTACATTTCCCTATTATCACTACGCCCTCTGCCCAAACACTTCCCCTACACCATTTCATAGACTTACATGAACTAGATTGGCTCTCACCTAGGAAACACCCCAAAATTGAGGAGGATTATCCCAATAGGACATCTTAATACCCTCTCCAAACCTGAATTTTTAAATTGCATAAAATCTTTGAGCATTTCTCTGGGTAAAGGGGGGTTTGATGCACACGTTTGGGTAATTTTATTATTGGATGTGATTGGCATTTCTATGATCCCTGTGAATTATGTGCCCATGGAGGGAATACTTTTTTTTGCTGCAGGACCATGGCCGGTGGACAGGTACATATGGGGATATGATTAGCTCGGACCTCTATGGGGATGAAATCCCACAGATGGACGTTGTGACCCCAGAGAGGGGTAGAGAGATGTTAGAGACTTGTTGTACAAAAAAGGAAGTACATTTCACCAGAGACACTTTGGAAGACCTAGACCCAAGGGGATATTTCTCTTCCACCTGGACATTGGCCTTGGGAGGCCCATGACATCACCATTGTGACTCTAGATGCCACCCAACATCAGGATTGGCATTATGGAGGCAATTGTGTCCTAATTGGAACGTGTGACATCATCTAGGGGCTTGAAAGGCCTAACGTTTCACCCAGGAGGATCAACATCACCCTAGAAGGGCATGACATCACCTCTAAAAATGATTTTAGGGTTTAATTATTTGAATTCATGTAAAAAATGGATTTTTCATGTAATTTGGCCATGTCGTCCTTTTGATGACCTACAATTTATTAAAGGTCATAATTATTGTATAAATAGAGAAACAAAATTCTCATTTTTCATCATTCACTCATCACACAACTGGTGATTTGAAATTCGGCCCTCTTTAAGGGTGATTGGCTAAAATTCAGTGGTGCGCACTTCTTGGAGGAGGTAAATCTTGGTGTATTTTGGAAAAAATTTATGTGGAGGATCTTCAACTAGGGTTTATGATTGATTACTCTTGGTGAATTAATTAGAAAATATGAATTTATTTATTGTGAATGAATTCTTATGGTGAATTTACTTGCTTCATTTCAAAGATTATGAAATTGCTTGCTTGAAACCCCATGAGAAAGACATATGTTACTATCATTTTCTCTATAGTCTTCTACTTGCTAAAATTTTATGAAAGGCACCTATATAGAAGTAAATACTAGAGCCCTACCATTGTATCACTCTAGTAACCCTACCTCATTGCCTTTTTCATATTTTATTTCAATTTGTCTACAGAAAAGAGAAATCGCTAGGGCCTATTTGATGCAGGAGCATCGCCAATACATCAAGCGAGCCAGCGTGGAGCGGAAGACAGCTGGACAAGCCAGCACCAATTTTTGAAAACACTTTGGGATTGTTGCGCAAATCTTAAATGAGCCATTTAAGAGACGACGCACTTGTATTGTAATGGACCTTGAGCAGATAGCTCACGTCCTTGGGTAGATGAGGCATTTAAGATAGTTAATGTAAAGTAGATAGAATATTTAATTCTAGATTTGATAGCTTTAGAGTTCTAAGAGGGAAACGGGATATAGACACCCTCATTGTATCATTGTAACATATGAAGCATTCAGGAGAGTAGAAGAGCAAGCAAAAAACTATGTAGAGAACATCCATGTATAGATATTGAATTAATAGAAGAAAGCTTTGATTCAAATCCATGGTCATGTGTCTATTCTCTGTGTATTGATGTTATGCTCATGAATGTTTGCTTCCTATCATACATTTGCTTTTATATGTTGTGTATGTAATTTCATGGTTGAATTGAAGTCTGTGAGAACAAGGGGTTAGTTTCAATTGTTTCTCTATCTTGAACCAAAGAATTCCTACAAGGAGTGCAGTTGAATCATCCGCAAGGAGTGCGTTGACAGAAGGGTTCGATAGAGATAAATTTTCTTCTAAGTTCCCAGAAGTGTAGATTGGCACCAGAGCCGTGCAAGGCGTGCGTAGGCTAGATGAAGTCTCAGAGTTGTGATTCTGAGCAAAGGAAATCAAGACTGCTGCTGCAAAAGTGCGCGGGGTCAAAAGCTTCAACACTTAGGAGTTGTTGAAGATTTGCTGCAAGGAGGGCGTGCAAGAGTTCTTGAAAAAACTCGAAAGTTGGGAAAAGCGCAGGAGGGATTGACCTTCAATTTTGTTGAAGGGCCGAACCAGAAGTTGTGCGTAAGCAGGTTGTTAGGAAGAGACGTAGGTTGGTGAACAAGTCTCATGGAGAGACATTTCTTGTCCGTGGATTGCGCAAGAAGAAGAACGGATGGTCGGTATTCTCCATGAAGAATTTACGAGTTTCGGTGAATCGTTGGATCTCTTGGAGTTGCAGGGAAGTTACAGCAGAAGCGTGGAGAGGTTCGAAGCTCAAAAAGATCGGGCTGTTGATTCCAGATAGCTAGGGCCATTGGTTCTACTCGTGGATCGGCATATCGGGAGTTCGTGAGTCGAGACTCCAACTCTTCGAAGCAGAAGTCGCGATATAGCGATAAGCGAAGTCCCGACGATTGCATGGATAGTGTGGGCCACAGTAGGGTGATGTGATAGGTGACACGAGATATCAGTGTTTTGGTGTCTCGGGCATCGGGAGTTGACATAGGAGTCAATTTACCTCGCGAGTAGCAAAGTCGCGAGGGAGCGAGATCCCGAAGTTCGGCATTTCGTCTTATTGCGTATCGGAGGTTGGAAACTCAAGTGCTTGGTGTCGCAAGTAGCGAGTTGCGATAGAGCGAAGTCCCGATAGCAGGAGGGGAAAGTCAGTGATTGACTGACACATCGGGTCTTGGGGACTCGAGAGTATAGTGATCGACAGTGAGTTCGTGAAGCTTCGAAGTTCCGATCCTCTGAGAAAATCAAGGAAGGAGGGTCACGCGAAGTGAACTGTGGGTGCAGATTTCTCGAAAGGGGAAGTAGAGGAACATTGACATTCTTCGGGCCGAGAGGAAAGAAGGTCCTGAGGAGAGCAGTCGTGCTCTGAGGAGCGCGGTTGCGTCAGAGTGGTATCAGAGCAAGGAATTCTCTCTGTTTTCTGTAGCAGAGAAGGAGAAGAGAATTCACCATGCCACCAAGAAGAGAAAGACAGTCACCTAACCCAGAAGATAGGGAGGTGCGAAGAAGAGGTAGGCCAGTAGGAAATCCAGAAATAGAGAAGCAGATGAGAGATCTCTAAGAAAGGCTTGAAGAGATGGAGACAGCTCAGAGACGCGGAGTTGGTGCAGGGGATCTTAGTGATTCCGAAGTTGAAGAGGAAGCTGGACATGAAGAAGAGGTCATAGCAGAAGATGCATCAACTGAGCGATTGATCAAAGCTATCGCCAGAATGGGTGCAAAGGCGAAGATGGACATTCCAGTCTACGAGGGGAATCTAGATGCAGAAGAGTTACTAGATTGGATTATATCTCTTGACACCTACTTCGATTATGGGGATATCGAAGAGGATAAGAAGGTCAGACATGATGTTACGTGCTTTAAGGGACATGCAGCATTGTGGTGGGATGTGCTACAAGCTGATAGATGTTGCAAAGGCAAGCAGAAGATTAAGAGCTGGGATCGAATGATTGCTAAGATGAAGGCGAAGTTCATCCCAAGGGATTATCAAATCACACTGTTCAGGAGAATGCAGAACCTGAGACAGAAATTGATGACAGTGAAAGAATACAATGAAGAATTCTATCGACTGAACATCAGAGCAGGTCATCGGGAGAGCGATGATGAAAAGGTTTCCAGATATCTAAATGGTCTGAGATATGACATTTAGGATGAATTAAGCATGGTTACCATCAGGATGGTGGAGGATGCTTATCAAATGGCTCTGAAAGCCGAAGAGAAGCTGAGCCGTAAGCAAGGTCAGCGAGGGCGAGGAAGAAGTCAGCCCAGAGGCAAGGTAGTTTCCCAGGAGAAATACCAGAAGCCCAAAGAGGAATGGAAGAAACCTCAGGGTAGAGTAGAAAGAGGTGGAACCTCACAGCGAGGGCCATACGTTGAACAACGAGGACAACAAATTGAGCAGAAGGGAGATTACACTGACGCAAACACTTTTCCCCATACTAGAGGTAGAGGAAGAGGCCGAGGAGGAGTAATCACATGTTTCACATGTGGGAAGAATGGGCACAGGTCATTTGAGTGTCCAGAGAAAAAGAAGGATGGCGGAGAAACTCACATCGCAGAAGCACAGAAGCGTGATGCTGAGACAGAAGATGCAGAAGGCGGAAGATCACTTGGAATGCATAAAGTCCTTTTGACACCTGAGAAGGAGGTGGAAAACTCAATTCAAAGAACGAGACTGTTCAGGACAGCTTGCAAGACCAAGAATAGGGTATGCAAGGTTATCATGGATAGTGGTAGCACGGATAATCTTGTTTCGACTGAGATGGTAGAGAAGATGGAGCTGGAGATGACTAATCACCCGAGTCCATACAAAGTTTCATGGCTACAGAAGGGACATCAGGTGAGTGTCACTAAACAGTGTTTAGTTGAATTCAAGATAGGAGGGTATAATGATAACATTTTATGTGATGTTATTCCCATGGATGTATGTCATTTATTGCTGGGTAGACCATGGCAATATGACAGAAATGTGGTTCATGATGGGAGAATGAACACATATACCCTGGAGAAGAATGGGAGAACCCATATGTTTCTTCCGATAAAGGATAAGGAGGTGAAACCGTAAGTGAACAATACAATACTTCTTATGAGTGGGAAGGAACTTCTTACAGATATGGATAAGAAGGAAGATCCACAATTCTTTGTGGTCAGGAAGCCGAGGATTGTACTGACTAGCACAAGAGTGGATGATCTACCGGAGGAGATTCAGGAACTGTTGGAAGAGTTCGTTGACATCATAGTGGACGAATTACCTCATTTTTTACCACCTATGAAAAGCGTGAGTCATCATATCGACCTCATACCAGCAGCCAGTTTTCTGAACAAAGCTGTGTATAGGTTGACGCCACAAGAAAATGAGGAGGTCAAAAGACAGGTCCAGGAGTTGATGGACAAAGGATTGGTCAGAGAAAGCCTGAGTCTGTGTGTCGTTCCGATAGTACTTAGTCCAAAGAAGGATGGGGGATGGAGAATGTGTACCGACTCAAGAGCGATCAACAAGATAACCATCAGGTACAGGTTTCCACTACCAAGAATGGATGACCTAATGGATTGCCTGAGTGGGGCAAATTCTTTCTCAAAGATAGACTTAAAGAGCGGATATCATCAGATTCGCATGAGGGAAGGCGATGAATGGAAGACAACATTCAAGACAAATGAAGGTTTGTACAAATGGCTGGTCATGCCGTTTGGCTTGACAAACGCGCTGAGTACATTCATGAGATTGATGAATGAAGTCCTGAGGGAATTCATCGGGAAATTTGTAGTCGTATATCTGGATGATATACTGATCTTTAGTAAGACCAAGGATGAACATTTGAAGCATTTGGCCATTGTGATGAGAAAACTACAGCATGAGAAGCTGTTGATTAATATGAAGAAGTGCTCATTCATGAAGACAGAACTCATTTACTTGGGTTTTGTTATTTCAGCTAATGAATTGAAAATGGATCCAAGTAAGGTGGAAGTGATAAAGAATTGGCCATCACCGAGAAATATTTTCAAGGTGAGAAGTTTCCATGGTTTGGCTAGTTTCTACCGAAAATTCATCAGGAATTCCAGTGGAATTAGCGTAGCGATGATGGACATAGTGAAAAAGCGACATAAGTCTTTTCATTGGACAACAGAGGCTGAGAAGAGCTTCAATCTGTTGAAGCGGAAGATCACAGAACAACCGGTTTTGGTGTTACTGGATTTCCAGAAGACATTTCAAGTGAAATGTGATGCAAGTGGATATGCCATAGGAGCGGTCTTGAGCCAGGAGGACTGACCATTTGCATATTTCAGTGAGAAGCTGGATGAAGCAAAGCTAAAATACTCCACGTGTGATAAGGAATTTTATGCTATCATACAGGCATTGAAGAAGTGGAGGCATTACTTGATCCCAAAATAATTTGTACTGTATAGTGATAATCATGCATTGTAGTTTGTGAGTCAACAGGAGAAGTTGAATCAGAAACATGTCAAATGGGTAGAGTATATGCAGAATTTCACCTTTGTAATTAAACACATTTCAGGGACTGCTAACAAAGTGGTTGATGCTTTGAGTAGGAAATGTTTGTTGCTGCAGGAGTTTCGAGTCAAAACATTGGGTTTTGAAAATCTTAGGGAAATGTACGCAGGAGATGCAGATTTTGGAGAAGCGTATGAAGCAGCTAAGAATCCAGTTCTTAGAGACAGAATCCCATGGATAGATTACATGATCCAGGATGGATTGTTGTTTAGAGGAAATCAACTGTGTATTCTGAATTGCTCCATGAGGGAGAATCTGTTGAAAGAGAAACACAGTGGTGGATTAGCAGGACATTTCGGCCACGACAAAACATTCGCGAAGCTGAATGAGTCATATTTTTGGCCGGGCATGCGAGTAGATGTTAAAATATTTGTTGAAAGATGCAGGATTTGCCAACACTCGAAGGGGAAGAAGCAGAATACAGGGTTATATCAGCCGTTGCCCATACCAGAGAGGCCATGGGAGGCGATAAGCATGGATTTTGTATTGGGTTTGTCGATGACACAAAGATGTGTTGATTCCATCTTTGTGGTGGTAGACAGGTTTTCAAATATGGCACATTTCATTCCATGCCAGAAGACCAGCGATGCGACGCACATCGCAAAATTGTTTTTCAAAGAAATTGTTAGACTTCATGGATTGCCGAGAAGCATAGTCTCGGACAGGGATACAAAATTCATAGGTCATTTTTGGAGGACACTATGGAAGAAGCTAGGGACTAACTTGGCGTTTAGTTCAACTTATCATCCGCAGACGGATGGGCAAACAGAGGTGGTGAACAGAATTCTAGGAGACTTGCTGAGAAGCTTGGTGACAGAACACCATGGCAGCTGGGACAACATATTGCCACAGGCAGAATTTGCGTACAACGATTCAGTGAATCGGAGTACAGGAAAGAGTCCATTTCAGGTTGTATATGGAATGCATCCAAGGGGAGTTTCTGAACTGAGGGATTCAGAACAGACTACGACTAGCAGTGCTAGTGCAGAAGAATATGCTGAGGCAATGAAGGAACTTCACAGCAGGGTGAAGCAACGAATGAAAGATTCAAATCATGAATACAAGCGTAGAGAAGATCAGCATCGGAGACAACTTCAGTTTGAAGTTGGTGATCTAGTTCTGGCACACTTGAGGAAAGAAAGGTTCCCAAGGGGAACATACAATAAGCTGAAGATGAAGAAAATTGGGCCATGTAAAGTCCTGAAGAAATTCGGAGAGAATGCTTATGAGATTGAGTTGCCGGATGGCATCGAAATATCTTCGATATTCAATGTGGAAGATTTATACCCATACAATGATGGAGAAGCAGAAACTGGAACTGAGGAACCAGTGATCCAGTAGACGAAGCAGATGCCAATAGCAGAAAATCCCCAGATGGAGTGTATACTGGATAGGCGAGTGGGTAAGAAAACCAGGCGAAAGCAGTATCTTGAGTATCTGGTCAAGTGGAAGAATCACCCAGTGGAGGATGCCAGCTGGGAAACTGAAGCAGTGATACAGAAACATGGACAGACCATGCAGGAGCTCATGGACAGGAGCCCATGAAAATTTTCAAGTCGGGGAGTATGATGCAGGAGCATCGCCAATACATCAAGTGAGCCAGTGTGGAGCAGAAGACAGCTGGACAAGCCAGCACCAATTTTTGAAAACACTTTGGGATTGTTGCACAAATCTGAAATGAGAAATTTAAGAGACGACGCACTTGTATTGTAATGGACCTTGAGCGGATAGCTCACGTCCTTGGGTAGATGAGGCATTTAAGATAGTTAATGTAAAGTAGATAGAATATTTAATTCTAGATTTGATAGCTTTAGAGTTCTAAGAGGGAAAAGGGATATAGACACCCTCATTGTATCATTGTAACATATGAAGCATTCAGGAGAGTAGAAGAGCAAGCAGAGAACTGTGTAGAGAACATCCATATACAGATATTGAATTAATAGAAGAAAGATTTGATTCAAATCCATGGTCATGTGTCTATTCTCTGTGTATTGATGTTATGCTCATGAATGTTTGCTTCCTATCATACATTTGCTTTTATATGTTGTGTATGTAATTTCATGGTTGAATTGAAGTCTGTGAGAATAAGGGGTTAGTTTCAATTGTTTCTCTATCTTGAACTAGAGAATTCCTGCAAGGAGTGAAGTTCAATCGTCCGCAAGGAGTGCATTGACAGAAGGGTTCGATAGAGATAACTTTTGTTCTAAGTTCCCAGAAGTGCAGATTGGCACCAGAGCCGTGCAAGGCGTGTGCAGGCTAGACGAAGTCTTAGAGTTGCGATTCTGAGCAAAGGAAATCAAGACTACCGCAGCAGAAGTGCGCGGGGTCGAAAGCTTCAACACTTAGGAGTTGTTGAAGATTTGTTGCAAGGAGGGCGTGCAAGAGTTCTTGAAGAAACTCGAAAGTTGGGAAAATCTCAGGAGGGATTGACCTTCAAGTTCGTTGAAGGGCCGAGCCAGAAGTTGTGCGTAAGCAGGTTGTCAGGAAGAGACGTAGGTTGGCGAACAAGTCTCGTGGAGAGACAGTTCTTGTCCGTGGATTGCGCAAGAACAAGAACGGATGGTCGGTATTCTCCGTGAAGAATCTGCGAGTTTCGGTGAATCGTTGGATCTCTCGGAGTTGCAAGGAAGTTACAGCGGAAGCGTGGAGAGGTTCGAATCTCAAACATATCGAGCCGTTGATTCCAAATAGCTAGGGCCATTGGTTCTACTCATGGATCGTCATATCGGGAGTTCGTGAGTCGAGACTCCAACTCTTCGAAGCAGAAGTCGCGATATAGAGATAAACGAAGTCCCGACGATTTCACGGATAGTGTGGGCCATAGCAGAGTGATGTGACAGGTGATGCGAGATATCGGTGTTTCGGCTTCTCGGGCATCGGGAGCTGACATAGGAGTCAATTTACCTCGCGAGTAGCGAAGTCGTGAGGGAGCGAGATCGCAAAGTTCGACATTTCGTCTTATCGCATATCGGAGGTTGGAAACTCAAGTGCTTGGTGTCGCAAGTAGCGAGTCGTGATAGAGAGAAGTCCCGACAGCAGGAGGGGGAAAGTCAATGATTGACTGACACATCGGGTCTCGGGGACTCGAGAGTATAGTGATCAACAATGAGTTCACGAAGCTGCGAAGTTTCGATCCTCCGAGAAAATCAAGGAGGGAGGGTCACGCGAAGTGAACTGTGGGTGAAGATTTCCCAAAAGGGGAAGTAGAGGAACATTGACGTTCTTCGGGCCAAGAGGAAAGAAGGTCCTGAGGAGAGCGGTCGTGCTCCAAGGAGCGCGGTTGCGTCACTATTTTTTGTTAGTTTCTAGCAATATCTCTAGGAGTTGGATTTTTTAGGCCTTGGGATACCAAAAACTGTCTCATCCTCTCCATCCCCTTTGAATAAAAATTATCATTGCTATTTTATTCTAAGAATTGTTGCTTCCATGATTGACTCCATTACCCTAGAAAGGCACTAGTCTACCCATTATAAGTGTCGATTGATCAAACAATTTTCAGAACCTCTTCTCTTGAGCACCTACTAACTTCTATTAACCTTAGATTATCCTAAATCATTAACCTACTAGTTGTTTTTTCAAAATATTGATACATTCATATAACAAAATTAAATTGACACTAAAAGTGACATATTATGCTAGCTAGACATTGCTAAAACTGCTTATGACTATCTATTATCAATTGGCCTAGTTTAAGCTATTATGTCAAGTATTTTATCAAGAATTTTGAAGCATAATTATTGTGGTTGCTGCAAATTTCTTATTTATGTTATAAAATGTTATACTTATATAATTCTATATCAGCTAGCATATTTTTTAAGAGTTCATTATCTTATGAAGCACTAATATCATTTTGGTACCTGGAAAATGCCCCTTTTTGCTTTGTTGTCTTGTTTTGGGTAGGTACACAAATAATATTTTCTTGCATCATATTTAATAAGAATTAAAGAACCCTTTTAACTTGAGTGACCTATGAAAGGGGAGTGACTTTCTCTTATCATTTTTTTTAGACTTCTTAAACCCTCAGGTCACCTGGGACGTCTCCCCTGAGGTACCGCAACATACTCCTAAATAGAAATAGATTTCCTATTAAGGTGATAGTGATAGGTCATTCCCAGTTACGCCAATTTTGTATCCACTTGCCTTGGGCTTTGGGCAAGTACAAATTGTGTGATAACATCCATAATTTTGTAAACTTTAGAAAATAATATAACATGATATGGGAAATAGAAGGTGCAATGCATCTCACATCGTAGAGAAAAAGGAAATCATTAGACTTTTTCCTAGAGTAGTGGATCAAGACTTGAATGTCGAAATTGAAGCAAAAGTGACCAGTAATGAATTGAGAGGTAGACTAAGATCCTTTAAAAAATAAAAAATCTCAGGCCCTAATGGGTGGACAATGGATTTTTTCCTTGGTTTTCACAAGCTGATGGAGACAAACTTGCTCAAAGTTATAGAGGAATCCAAATCTTCTAGATTGGTTTTGGGAGCAGTCAATGCCACCTTCTTGGCCTTGATACCTAAATCAAATTATCCAACGTCATTCGAATATTACAGTCCCATATCGTTATAAAATGTATTATATAATATGGTTTCAAAAACAATTGTTTCTAGGATGAAAAGAGAATTAGCCCGACTCATATTGGAGGAACAATTTGGGTTTATAGAAAATACAAAAATTCAGGATGCGGTCATCTTGAATCAGACATATTTCACTCCATAAAGACTAAGAAGGATCCTTTGGTTGTTATGAAAATCCATTTATCTAAGTCTTACAACTGAGTGGACTGGCTATTCCTGAGATTGGGTTTACTACAAATTGGGATTAGTCTACCGGTTTTAAATTGGATCATGGGATGTATATTTCCATCCTCATTAGTGATTCTTATAAATGAATGGTCATCATGTTTCTTCAACGTCTGTAGAGATTTAGGGAAAGGATTCCCTATGTCACTCTTCATGTTCTTACTGATCGCAGAAGGATTAAGTAGATTGATCAAGAATGCAATTCATCAAGGTACAATAAAAGGAATTAAAATATCACAATATTTTTTTATAATGCACTTGTTGTTTGTAGATGATATCATTCTCTTTGGAGAAGGTACTATCAAGAAATGGGAGACAATCAAATATATTCTAAACTTGTTTTTTGTAGCGACCCATATGCAAATTAATATTAAAAAATCACAGTTTCTATTTCATGCAATCCATGAGGAAATCTAATCTCTTATTATTAATATTTTTACATATCCAAACTATCATATGGAAAACATATTGAATCAATTAGGGTTTCACTTGAATCCTTTCCATCGTGCATACTCTAAAAGGCATTTTGGATAAAATATGGAAAAAATGTTTTCACTTCTTATGGACGAGTAGAAGACAAAAAGATGGCATTTTATTAGTAAAATAGTCACGTCTAAAAGCTTATGGAAGTTGGGATCTTAAGAACATTTATTTCTTTGCTTAGGATTTGGGTGCAAATACATTGTGGAGAATGAGCATTCAAGATGGACAATGGGAAAAATTAATGAAAAATAAATACCTATAGGATCTCTCAATCGAAGACTAAATCTGTTCTTACCCTACCTGAACAAAAGGAGCTTAAATTGTATGGAAATGTTTAATAAAATCCTTTCCTATTCTTAGAAAATGGGTTTCATGGAAGGTTGACAATGGGAAATGAGTCCAGCTGGGTGACAAACCATGGATAGGATGCACATGTAACTATAATATGTCAAAAGGGATGAAGTGTGCACTTCAACAACAAGGGATTTTTAAGATTAACGACATTATTTTTACGGATAATGGGAGAAATTAGACTCAAGTATAGAAGTCTGAGGCTTATTTGGATCTCTTAGTGGATGTTGGTGGAAGAATGAAATGATTATCTTCATCCCTTAAATCACAGTTCTATTCATATATTTGAAAACAAAGACGTATTTCTATGGTCAAAAAATTTGTCTAAGGGACAACCCATGGCGAAACTAGGATATGAATCCATAGTCCCTATACCACTGGAAGAAGACATTAAATGGTGGTGGCCTTTAATTTGGAAACTAAAATTTCCTTTAAAGATAAATATATTTGCATGGTTGGCTTTGTCCAACAAGATTTTGATGAGGGACAATGGACTCAAATGAAATTGGCATGGTCCCAATCATTGCATCCTTTGCAGATCAGAAGATGAAATAACGACTCATATATTTGTGGATTGTTCATACTCCAAAAGGGTGTGTTAGGAGGTATGTTCCATCCTAAAATTCCCAGGTCAGTGGTCAAACGACTCCTTTGATCAATGCATTGAAAAGTGGTATACAAACTCTTCAGTTAGCTCATTCAAAGGATTAATTTGTCGTGTGATATGGGGTTTGTGGGTTTCCATGAAAAAAATGATTTTTTAAGAAAAAATATGACAAGCTTCAATGGTGGTGCGCAAATTTTGAATGATCTTTAAAGAGTGCAGTAGTAATATTAAATAAAGATTCGTGAAAATGATAAAGGAACCATCTATCAATTAAAACTATGCATGGGGATTCTTAAATGGAGTGTGTCAAGGAACCCTAAATTCATGCAAAACAAGAGATATATTATATATCAGTCAACATCACCATTTCAGTCTCAAATATGGAGAGAGCAGAGAACAAATAATAGAGAAGAAGTGAGCACTCTATGGATTCTTCTTCGGTTTGCATCATAAAAGGTATATCAAATATCCAAATCTTTGGTGATTCAAAATTACTTGTGTATTGGTGCAATAATCGATGTACAATATCAAACATTTTTTTGGCTCCTTTACTTGAAAGAATTATGGAAGCTAGAACACATTTTCAGTTTATATCTTCTAAGCATGTTTATATATAATTTAACTCAAAGAAGGATATTTTATCAAAATAATCCATAGCGTTGGAGGAAGGTTATTGAAAGATTTATCACTTTAGAATGCAAATATAGGTAGATCCTTCCCTCTCTGCAATGCACACAGAGATGAACTAATCAGATTTTATGATTCCTCTCTTTAGAGAATTCAATTATTAATTCATAAGAGGTTGGTTTGGAGCATTCCCCAGGGCATCAAGACCTTTCCTTATGAAAGATTTTGTGTATATTTATAAAGACACTGAGAGAACAAACATACATAATAAACATGAGCTTCAAATGTATGTAGAATCCTATAGTCCCACCAACTAAAAAAATTGAAAAAAATGTTGAGAGTATAATTTTTCTTCACATGTTACATTTTGGTTATCTATTCTCTTGTTATATAAACTTCTAGAACGATATTGTGTGTGGTTGGTTAAGGCCATTTTCATAGAATTTTCCTTCTTAAAAGAACATAAATTCTTGTGACTATCACTGAAGCAACAATGGCTATCAATTGGAAAATAAATTTGAACAAAATTGGTAGGGTATAAGTCTTAAGACTATGAGTTATGTTATTTTCCCTAGTTTTTTTATAAATGATGAATGTTTGGACCCTAGAAAGGGAAAACTTATCTAAACTACTTATGTGATATGTTTACCTTCAAATAATTCATGATGTACTTTTAATATCTAAAAATCATCATTTTTTCTAAATACAAAATCATGATTGTGGTTTTGAAAGTCAGTATGAAAACACATAGACAAAGGGGGTCTTTGCTTTTATTTCTGCAATACCTTTGGAAATTAGAGCATTTATATTCCCTCCTCAAGACATGTAGTGGAAAACTGGACCTTTTTTTACGTTTGCTTACAAATTCTTCCTTTTATCATGATGCAAAAAACATGACCTTCCCCAAACCATGAGTAATATGATCAAGTGATGACCTTTGAAGACATCACTCCCTCTAAGGCTATATAGTCTTTGAAGTCATGTGTTCCCTCTGCATGTGTTAAAATCGTCATCTTCTTCAATGCATAGATGTGTACAACTCTATGTCTATATAGTCTTGCTTCATGTTGCTTCCTGAGACTATCATTATGGATCCTTCTCGGAGCTATTACCTGTGACGTATTCGAGAACAAGAAACAATAACAAAAAAAAGCATCTCCTAGAGGAGATCAATTTAAGTTGTGCACAACAATATATAGTGACCCTCGAAATGATACATCTTCTACTAACACACATTCATCATATACTTGATGTCATACAGGTAACCATGTTGATTTTCTAGTGTTAAATTAGACAAGTACAATTTTCCGCAAGTGATAATTACTTCCAACAATATTACTTTAGTAAACTCTAGAACATTGTTGAGGAAACTATATGAAATGATCTTACTCAAACATTTTTAGATCCTTCTTTTCTAAATCAAGATAGATGGGAATATCACCCTATGTTTATTGCCATCAAAATTGATATCCTAATTCACGAGTATGGTTTACAAGTGCTTAGGTTGTTTTTTATAAACAAAAGCTTGCTGAAAAAATCATTATTTATGTAATTTTTTGAATATATTAGATGTTGAAATAAATATAAAGACAAAAGTAAAGACACCAAGTCAATAATCAAAACAGATGAGACATAAAGAAATCCTTTATTTCATTATAATTAATCAAAGCATTGTTCTCTTTACAAAATTTCCTAAGGAAGTTTTGGACCAAAGTCAAACTTAGGCATCCCCGATGAAACATACAAAAGGACTTATGATAGAAAATAAAAAAAATGAACTTTAAAAAGCTAGATCAACTTGCCGCAGATTTCTTCCCACTAGACTCTGCACAATAGTATTTGTCAGTCATGAAAACTAATTCACAAACATACAAGTCTACACAGACTATCAAAGATAGATCAACACCTCTAAAAAAAAGGCATATGAATGATGTAATTCAGCCCTGAATCTTGTTGTCTACAATAGGACCCTACTATTATAAAAAAGAATTAGGCTTCTAATGAATTAAGGAATGAATGAAAACTGAATTATCTCAACAAAAACTCAAAGAGAAAACCTTAGTATGCTTCTCTTTCTATTCTCCTCTTGTTCCTCCCTTTCCTTTTTCCCTTAATCAAATTAGATTTGGTTGAAATAGTTGAACTACTTCATTAGTTAAGTTAACTTAAACTCAACCAACTTTTTAGTTAGGGGAAAAGTACTAAATCATAATAAGGGTTTTTAAATAAATAATAACTAGTAGATGGGACCCCTTGTGACTCTCTTTAGATTTTAACAATCATAACACAATTAGTTAATTAAACAAAACTTCCCTCCTTGTGACTCCCATCATCACATTAATATTTGACAATTTATCTCAATGATTTTTGAAATTATTTCCAAAATATATTACCCATATATCCAAAAATAATGTGTTGTCCAAAATTTTAAAGTCAATTGTTATAATCAATTTATAAATAATTAAAAAAACTTAAAATCCATGTTTTGAACTCTGAGATGCAATCCTTCCCTTGTTGTTGTTGTCATATTTTGATCTCTCTAAATTTTCCTTAGGCTGTGTTGAGCCTTTAGGCCTAATCTCACTGATCACATGAGATCAATCATCCCTCAAATGCATGCATGAAGACATAGATTTATCAGAGCCATTGGAGGGTGAGGAAGGGACGGCAATGGATTTTCCTTTGTGAGGGACATGGTGGGCCTCGGTTTTAAACATTTTTCTCGCATGGGAATACTGAACTGGTGAGTGGTCAGGGGAAGCTTGGACAATTTTATTGATAAGTGGGGGAGCAAGTAAAGACAAGTTAGGCCAGCCACGATGTTGGGAGACTATCGGGTGGACAATCTCTTTCCATTCGTTGTTTTTGGGAACTTCAGGCTGTATTGAGACATGAGGAGGAACGAGAATACCAGGGACCTATGGGGCTTGGAAGGGAGGCCTTTCGGGCCTAGGTTGGACCACTCCTTTCCCAATCCAATTAAAAAACCCATATTGAAATAGATGACCTAACTCCTATGAGGCTGCATTAAAGTGTATGGAGAATATTGGCCTTCTAGGGCCCCTGTTCCAATTACCTCTTCCTCGGTTACCTCTACCATGGATACCTCTACTAAAAAATCTCATTCCTATATGAATAATTGATTAGAAATTAGTTTCTTTAACAACCATACATGACAACTCTTTTAAAATATGAAATAAAATTTGGCTCAGTAACATATCAGACTCATGCAATCCAATACATACAAATTGTTTAATAGTTGTCAATGAGAAGGGGGTGAAAAAAGGTTTTGGGATATGCGAGGAGTTTGTATTGATCAAAAAATGTTAAAATGAGGGGGGAAATACCATGATTACTTCTCACAGACAACAAGCAATCAACTGTAATGTAAACCAAAGAATATATCACTGTAATCCATCCTTTCGATCTTACACTGTCATAATACAGCGTTTCCTGTTACTGTAATTAAATTTTAGGAACAAGGAGTGGATAATGAATATGGGAAGGCGAGGGGATTGTAATTAGCGAAAAGTGAAATAATGGTAGGGGAAAATAGTGTATATTGTTCGAAAAATTAATTAAGTAGTCCATAAAACAATTATGTATTCAAAACCACTATCCCAACATCAATAACAATTACTATGGTCAATTTAACCATTTATGTGCGTTAAACTTGTTTATTGTCCACATTTAAATCTTTAACACTTTTAATTAACACAGTGTCATCGTATTCAAAATCAACATGACCTTCGAACATCCCGTGTAAAGAATTTTGTTTCCTTTCACTTCTTCCATTTAATATTTAAAACAAATTCCAATGAACACACAGTCATTTGTTTCAACTCTGTTCAACATCAAAACCATCAACCACCATCCATAAATTACTTCCTCAAATAAAACACAGACACATGTTCCTTTAAAATCGTGCATGATTCCATTCCTCTAATCAATTTAAAAATTAAATTTCAATGAAACCACACTGTTATAAAACATGTGCCCATATCTGATGATGTAATCAAACGATACGATGCACGATATCCATAAACATACACATCAGACAACCAATTCACAACTATCAATCCTTTCAATTGCAATGATCCTGATCAGGAAATTTAAACACACAATAACAACAACCACCATTTCAACTTATACCATGATGTAGGAAACGCACAGACCAATGCATAACACAAGAAGCATCGTTGTGACTTAATCAAACCATAGAATAATGTTGATTTTATCAATCCAACATAAGGAGGCAATGACTGTATGCCCAATTCTATTTCTTAAATCAACCAATTAAACCATGTCAAGCTATTGATTCAACTATCATAATAAATGCGACTATATACCAATAATAAAAACCACTGTCAATGTTATTAACAGAGACAAGCTGACAATAAACCACTATCAACGCTACTTCACCAACTCATAACAATCAACAATATACCTGCCAAGATATAACTGGATCAATTTATCACAATCGAGTTCAGAATAATCAAGGGTTTGCTCGGTGGAACCAACAAAGGGAGACTGGAGTCGACCATACCAACAACAGGTGAGAACCCTTCGAGACAACATGGTGGAAACATGGCTACATAACCATTTTCTTGCAAGATAGAGTGAAAGTTCACACAAGGTAAGAGAGATTATGAACATAGGAGCATAGGTTCCTTACTAACCAGTAAATAACACCAAGAACACACAGGGCATAAACCTTGTGGTTTTCCCCAAAAGAAAATCGAATAATTTTGATATAAATGCAGAGCTCAGGTAATAGAAACCAACCCTAAAGAAAACCTCTTGGCATAATATCCATGGTAGCTAACTGTGTAGAGACCAATAACATAAAACGAACCACGACCAGGTGGAAATGATATGCAGTGACCTAAGGTGGCTCAAAATCAAACACAGCAACCCCACAACAACAAATAGGACCGGGTATGGTTATAAGATTGTGAGGAGACGGCCAACAAATCTAAGACGAATGAAACCCTCCAAAAAAAAAACCATAAAGACAACAAAGAGACTTCATGGCTTCCACCACACAGAATAACCAATGAAATCATGACTTCAACCATCAAAATTCCCATTTGCAATGAATAATACACAAAAAACTATTTCAGAGAAACACCATGAGTTTACACAGTTGCTAGCCTTAAGAAAATCATAAACCAATACATCACCAAGCCAACATATATTTCATAAACAAAGCGAGTTCAGGGATGGCGAAAAAAACATACCTGTAACCAAATAGCCTTAAACAAACGATCTTGGTCTAGCAGTTCCTTCCTCGCCTGAATATCAAATCTTAACCACAACAAAAATAATTTCACAATAGCCAAGCTAGGGTGAAGGCTAGTGGGAGAGGTATGGAGTGACGTGTGGTAAATGCAAGTCACTTCCATCCTCTACTCATTCAATTACTTAGTACACGCCAGCCAACCATCAATTAATCCATGCATCGAAACTAACATCCATTACTTGCCAAGTGCACCACCCGATCCATACTAGCCCTTAATCCAAAACCATACTATAGTGTATATCAAGTGCGCCTTTATATAACTCAATAACATTGTATATCCACTAAGCATTTTCTAGTTACGACTAACATCAACTTTTTTAAATTTCAAATGCATATAGTATAGCATAGTTTAGTTTATTCTCCTTATATTTATTCCATATTTCTTTTATCTTTTTTGGTGACTAACATGTGTCTTGTGAAGGTGTAACATGTAATAAATCATGGCGCCAATAACATTGTAATAACAGTTAACATAAGCCATTATGACATGGAATTTAGAATTTAGAGTAATGAAGCCCACACATAGCATGCATTATCCATCTGTTGTTTGTCGCAAACATAACCATTATTTCATCACCAATCATGTAGAGCCTTGTAAGCATCATCGAACAACAACATAAAATGTATAACAATGTTATCTCTGATCTTCCAATCTACAAGGTGGTCCCAGCTACTAGTATTATATATATCATTAGCTTATAAATAATAGGATTTAGCAATACTTTGCAGGCAAAATCCTCGTTGTGATTTTTATCGTCAACAAATATCACTAAGTAATTACACTCAAAAAATTTCAACTTCTTAGAAACTTCAGTCTCTTCCTTAAATCACTTCCCACGTGTGTGAGAGAAAAATATGTGTGTCTATTGTTGTGTCTTTTATACTAATATTAAATTGATCCAAAAAGACGTCTCTTTGAAAATTAAATTTTAATTTTAATTTAATTTTCTTTCTCATAAATATTTGGAGAATACCTCCCGCAAGTACCCAAAGATTAATTTGGTTACAATCCATCCACGTAGTATTTAACTTTGTTAAATTGTTCCTCCATAATTCATGTGATTCTTTGCATAAATATAGGAATAAGTATATATGCAATACATTCCTCATATTTAGGTAATTAGACATTTTTACTAGAAATTATTTCCCACCATAATTTATGGAATTCTTTCTATAATTTAGGTAGGAGTAAAAAGTAAATATGATGTACGTAGAGATTGCAACAACCCCATAAATTTAACACTCCCAAGAATATACTCTACTCTCATTTTCCTAAGCTCTCCCGTGATGAATATATTATTACAATGATGAGTGTTCTATATAAAAAGAACATATGGTGACCATCCATGAAGGGATGTGTCCCTTCGGTAATAAATATATTTATACTTTATATTATATTATACATATAATATAAATATACTTTATATTATAAATATATTATTACATTAATAATATTGTTTAATAATTAATAATCATATTAATTATTAATCTAGTAGAACGTCTTTCCGATGTTTCCCAAACATCAACATTCTGATGAGCTTGGGCTTTACCAAGAGTAAAGCAGATCTCGACCTTTACTACAAGTTTGATGATAGTGGACCAGTGATATTGTTGTTATATGTGGATGACTTGTTTATAACAGGGAACGACAAGCTCATTGTTGAGTGGAAGATAAATCTTGCATCAAAGTTCGAGATGAAATACCTGGGTGTTATGCATTATTTATTGGTTCTATAGGTTTGGCAAGAACCAAACGAGATTTTCCTTAGCCAAGGAAAATATGCGGTAGAAATCCTAAAGAGATTCAAAATGATATATTGTAAATCCATGCCCACACCGATGGTGAAGAACCTGAATTTATTGAGTGATACTTCTTCAGAGACAGTGGATGTCACCATGTACAAGCAGATGATTAGTTCGTTGATGTATTTGATGAATATAAGGCCAAATATATGATTTGCGGTGAACAATTTGAGTTAGTATATGGTTGAACCAAGATGTGTTCACTTGATTGCAACAAATCACATATTAAGGTACTTGAAAGGTATGATAGACTTTGGACTCCAATATTTTTCAGATCATAAGATAATACTACAAGGATATAATGATTTAGATTGGGTTGGTAGTATCACAAATCGAAAGAGTACATTAGGATGTTGCTTCATTTTTGGGTTAGCTATGATTTTGTGGCTTAGCATGAAGGAGACTAATGTGGCACTCAGTACGTCCAAGGTAGAATATATAGCATCATGTTCAGCTAGTATCGAAGTTGTGTGGCTTTGAAAGTTGCTTCAGGACTGTTTGATCTTGAGTTAGAGGTGAATTGTATTTTTTGTGAAAACCAGAGTTGTATAAAGTTGTCTGAGAACCATGTGTTTCATGACAAGACCAAGCACGTCAATATCAATACCATTATGTCCGAGATCTGGTGCAAAAGGGAGTTGTGAAGCTCTAGTATATTGGCATAGACAAGCAAATAGTAGATGTGCTGACCAAGCCTCTGTCAAAGGTAAAGTTCGAGTACTTCAGGGATAAGATTGGTGTGGTCTAGAAGGACTTCCCACATAAGAGGGAACGATGAGTCACATATGTGATTCTAGGGGGCAGTAGATTACAGAGTGTGGCAGCATCGGGTAGTCATTTAGAGGCATGTTAGTTTCCCAGGCTTTGTATGGATTGGGTAGTAGCGCAGTTCTGTGTGAACTGGTTAAACTGGATAGTTTACCAAACTCCGCATGGATTGGGTAGTAGTGCAATTATGTGTGAAATGGCTAAACTAGATAGTTTCCTAGACTCCATGTGGATTGGGAAGTAGCGCAGTTCTAAGTGAACTGGATAGTTCCCTATCTTTGAGTGAGCTAGATGAACTCCTGTAATAAAATAAGGTCTGAAAGGATGCCAATACCCATAAGTTCCAAGAGGACGATGAGGTTGTGCCCACTAGAGAGATTCTACATATGTAGTTGAGGCCCCAGATGCATGATTGTGATATAACCATCAGATAGTCTTTGTGTGACTATGACAGAGCCTATTTGGTTATGATGGTGATACTTGTGACATAATCTGTGTTATCATGAGATAGCTTATGTGGCTATGGTGATGATACCTATAGACTGGTCTACAAGACCATGTGATTCTTTTCCATGCCATGTGAGATGGATGGATGTGATTGAGACCATTGCTTGAAGAACATCATAGTTAATACCTCCCTATCTAAGAGGGAGTGTTGATGTTTTGGTAGTTGCGGGAGGTATTAACCTCCAACATAACCTTTGTGCTTAGAATAGAATATTCTAGAAGCAATAGAACCATTAAACAGATGTGGAAATACCCTAGAAGAGAAGTCTTCCCAAGGACAATAATAATAAATAATTAGAAGGCTCCAGAAAGAGAAGTCGACCCCACACGAAAAGTCATTTGAACAGGCTAGTGTAAATAGAGGTAAGGCGCTACCTCATTTTCCCACTTTCATTCACTCAATTAGGGCACAAGTTTGAGGAGAAGTATAAGTTGCAACAATTAGGGTGCAAGTTTGAGGAGCAGTAGTTGCAACAGTTAGGGCGCTAGTATTTCAGGTATCTCTCTCTGGCGCACTTCTCTTGGTAAAGGTATGCTCTCTTGGTATTGTGTTGTTGTTGCAGCTGTGTTGGTATTTCTGGTTAGGGATTATCTGAGAAGACTTGCTTTGTCTATGAAAACTATCTAAGAAAAGGTTATTGTGCTCGAGGGTGGTATGTGTAAGTGCCTATGCTTGGGTGACAATGGTGTAACATTGTCTATGGTAAAATGAGCATACCAAAATTTTAACAGATATGTGTTCTATGAGTTTTCCTTTGCATTTTGTTTGGGAGTTTTGAAACTCCATGTCCTAAAAATAAGATAAATAGATTTGTGTTGTAGATTGAGACTCCATCCAAAATATAAAAGATGTTTCCATTTTTTTTAAATACGTGTCCCAAGAAAAAAACAAAACATGTTATCTATAAGGATTAAAAATGAAGGAAGATGTTACTGAAAATCTCATATCAACAAATCCAAAAAATTCTATTGATTATTTTCTAATGTCTGCAATTAATAGATCACCAATCATCAACGAATCCAAAATATTATGTCCATTATTTTTTGACATCTACAATTAATAGTTTGTGCTCAAATATTCTTAAGATGAAACTAACATAACTAATAAGAAATGGAATCTAAACAACGAAACATAGAATTTCCTAATATTTGAAATTAATATTAGCTAAAATCTTTTGAAGATGAATTTGACTTAACAGGTAAGAAACAACCAGGAATCCAGATATTTTATGAAATATGCAATTCTTAATATGCATTTTCCTCAATCTATTGAGTTCTGCAAAGTATATTCTATTTTTTTCCTCTACACAATGATGAACAAGCAGATGAGTTTCCTAATTGAATAAAGAAAGGAGATATTTCCATTTTGTATTCCAGTCTTCTATAAATACAAAGCTTCTACACGATATTTTTACTATTAAATTTAGGTTTGGAAGTTACACATAGTAAAAAAAAAATGGTAGAAACACAATCGCTCAAGCATTTTATTATGGTAGATCAATGACCTCTACGCGCCTGGTACCAAAATTGATGGCGTCCAGCCTCCATCGTGCAACCATCCATCTTCTCCCTGATTTGAACTTGCGTAAGAATGTTATTACCTTGGTCGAAGTGATATTCCAATCGCCAGAAACTTACCCTGCAGCCTAAGCATGGGGATCAAGGGGCCATGTGGCGATTGCTTGTGACTCCATGTGTGATTCCATGCACACTATGCGTCGTGTATCACCCCATCCGGCGAATCTGCATTATAATTTAATTTATTTTTAAATCGATATTTTAAAAAAGTGAATAAGTTTATATGTTTTTTCAAAAATAAATATTTTATTACCTTAAATATAAAGACTTATCTTAGAAACCTAATTTAAAAATTATAATTAATTATATTTTCTATTAAATTAGTTTTTATGAATACTAATTAATTTTGAATGTTTGAGCATGGACCACAACACGAGGAGCAATATTCGATTTTATCTATATATTGTAAACAAATTATACTATATATTTTAAATATATTAGGTTATATTTATGAAATGTTCAATTTTTATTTTTTTTTAATTACAATGTTTTATTAATGGTGAAAATGGTTCTATTTGTATTTTTAATATAAAATAATAAAAAATAATCAATAATTAAATGAATAATGGTTGATGAATAAAGTTATTGAAACTAATTAACTTAAGTAATAAAAATTAAATAATTAATATAAAAGTATTTTCTTATTAATATGGGTTAATTTATTATTAATATTTAAGGAAAATCAAGACAAATAAAATAACTTATTAATATAAATAATTTGGAAGGATATATCACTTCTAAGAAAGTGAAATCTTAATTAATTATAAACAATTTTAAATCTTATTTTGAAAACATTTTTTTATATATAAATAAATAATATATTTTTTATTTATTTATGTATTATCTATATATATATATATATATATAAATAAATAAAAGGGGTAGACCCTGCTATATTAAAGAGGCAAAAAACTTTTGCAAAATGTACAGAGAAGTATGTCTGAAATTACCAAAAATGCTGTCGAGATTCGGAAACCAGCATAGGTAAAACAGAGTAGCATGATAATATGTAGAACCAAGTAGCAAAATAGAGAAAACATTGTAGCATCTGTCCTCCCCGAAGGAAACCAGGACAGATGCCAACAGTCCAAAGATACATAAAACAGTAACAAAGTAAACTAGGAACCAAGAGCATAAAAACCTATGTGCCAGGTGGTCTGCTAGGTGGTCTGCCGTCCTCGTACTTCTGCCACATGAACCTAGCCGGGAGGGCAAAAGCTTGCGTGCAGAGGGGGCATTTCCACTTAGCTGGCGCGTTGGAGAAAGCGTCAAGAAGCATGTCCAAGCTTCGTCCCATGGTGCACACCCGGAGCTCCAAATCGGACAAGTGGTCGCGAAGGTCAAAAACAAGAGCCAGGTGTTCCTCCCGGAGAAGAGACCCATGCAAGCTGCCACTCAAGTCCACCATGCCCGTCGCCGCTTCCCCACCAACTTCGCCCTCTCGCTGCTCCTCAGCCATCGTAGCGCCCACCTCTCCATCTTCCTTCCCCTAAGAATCATGACTGTGAACATTGTCATCACCCGTCCATGGAATTTCTTCCACGAGACAGCCGGGGATGTAGTCGTCCTGAACCGGAGTGGAGGTGCACTTCACCTGAGGAGTCGCCTCATTCCTTACCACGAGTGTCAAATCCTCCAAGGTCGGGTCTTCCTCCACAATGCAGGGTGGAAAAATTCCCTCCATGCCAGCATCCTGCTTGTCTCTACTGCAACCGTCGCGTGGTTCAGCTATGGTGGCGAGGAGCGCCCGCTTCTCTTCCTTTGCTCTTTTCCTGATGATGGAGGTCGCCAGAGCCAAGGCCCGCTCCAGCTGCTCCCTCCTCCGCCTTTGAGCCTTGCGAGCATCCCAGGCCGCACCACGACGCGATTTGCCTCTTTTTCTAACCATGGGGAGCGAATGGAACAAGTGCCGTAAAAGACAGATGCGCCAAGTCACAATTGAATTGAGTTGCAGGGCACAAGCAGGCTTACCCTGTTCTAAATCAAACGTCAAAGGATCCCCCGATAATGCGAAGAGTCTGAGTACTAAAGAAACAGGGCTGCACCATAGCAATCCAACGAGAATTGGAGCCGAAGCAGGTGYCRCCCTRCTCTTCCCTRTYGTGGAGGAATTCATATAACCATAGACYRAAATCATTTGCCAACACTTATCCTCTCCCGTCCCGAGTGCGCTGTGAATGAACGCGCGAGGGGGGGGTACCATCAACTTAAATTTGCTGCAGAGGTCGTCCCCCATCGTAAATATTGTCTTGTGGGTGGCGGCCCTCGGCATTTAAGCCGAGGCCAAGTGCGCCTCCATCTGTCTCCCCATGTCTGCATGGCACCCCATCCGGGGCTTATTATCAATATATATTAAGTTTATTTATATATATGATTAATATGATGATGATGATTAATTTGAGAGTGTAGGTTTCCACATTTAGTCATAATGATGAGTAAGTTCTCTCTTTTGAAATGTCCAATGTTTTGAGTGGACACTCCACCCATCATCAGGGACAATAAGCTTCAATTGTCAGTTTCACTATGGAGTTCATGAGAATTTGTTCTTATTTTAGCAATGTTGATTCTCTTATTTACACTAGTCACAACATAAAGATACTTTTGATCTTCTAGATTAAGGTTGATCACCCTCATTTATTTGCTCTTTAATGACTTAACCAAGAATTTATGTCAGTGGTTTTGGATGGAATTTGAAGCAATTTTGGGGAGCCTCTTGTATTACATGTTGTTTAACTTATTCTTATACATTACGTAGGTGGTCATAGCTATGCTTTCAAATAGGGGAAGGCTCCCTTAAATGAGAAGGATAAGATAGAGTGTATTGTCTTTAATCCTAAGATTACAAGTTATAAAATTATTTTGGATGCTTTATTTTTCTCTACAAATCTCTAGAAATAATGCATCCCCAAGCCTTACATCCCTCTATATTATATTGTAATTGTAAAATGTTCAAATTTATTTATTATTTTAATTACTAAATTTTGTTTATTGTGAAAATTCCTCACAATCATTCTTTAAATTCTTAGGACATGTGTGATGTTCCTTGAGTAAATTTTATAATATAAATTAGATGTATGATGGTGTGTGAGTAAAGTTACTACTATGAGAATAATGATTAAGAACATGTGCTTCTTTCTAAGAGGTCACAAGTTCAAATCCAGAGGGGTATAATATGTATAACTTGATTTTAGTAATCAAATAAGTGGGGTTTTAATTTTAATTTATTTGAATAATGTGATTTACTTTAAATAAACCCTGAATAATGTAAATGAATGTTTATTTTATTTATATAGTATATTTATAAAATGTTTAATTTTATTATACTAATTACTAAGTTTTAATAATTATGAAAATTGATATATTTGTACTTTTAATGTTCATTTTGGATTAGATTTGTGATAATAGGTGAGAAAAAATTGTAATATAGATAAAATGTGTGATAGTTACTAATATAAAATGGAAACTGAGTAATATAAGTAAAGTAAACAAGATGTATATTCAAGGTTTTTCAATATGGCAATGGAAAAGGAGTAAGTTGATTTTTTGGATGATTTCTTATGATTTTAATGGGGCCCTACATTCTCTATGGGGTTGTTTTCTACTAAGGCTCTAGAGGAGGTCAATGGTTTTGGATCCCATGGGGTTGGACAAAAACCTTAAAATCTACCCAGACTCACAATAAGGTGTTATTGAGGAGGGAATTTTAGTCATTAAGCACAACTATGACATTATTGACGAAATTCTAGTCATCAAGCACAACTATAATGTCATTGATGGAATTCTCATCATCAAGCACAATTATGACATTACTGACAATTGGGATCTAGACTTAGTAAAGTCAAAACAAGGAATTTCAAGTGACAATGATGGTGACAAAGGTAACCCTAATGTGTTGTTGGGATGGGAGAATACTTCTTCATCTTCCTTGGCATGTCATTATGAGTAAAATTGAGTATGGATTTATTTCTCTCGTGTCAGAAGATGTGTTATTCGTGGATTCAATTAAACAACTTGGAAGGGAAATGGACTGAAATCCCATTCTTGATTTTTTCTGATTAAGTGAGTTAGAAGGTAGAAGGGTTTTGGAAGGAGATCCATAAGTAAGTAATGGTTTAGCATGGGTGGAAGGTGATATGAAACACAAATATCCAACAAATGTTAACCAAGGGAAGAGGTGACAAAAATTCATTAAGCAGAAGAAGAAAAATGTCAATTCACTCCTAAAAGATGATATCCATATGCACTAAGTCATAGATATGGAAAATGGAACATTAGTGGGGATATTTTTTTCTCATTATATGTTAGAGAGTAGTCTAGTAGCTTGAATGGGTGAATTATGGAAGTCTTTGTTAGGTTGTCTCTCATAATATCATACTCGGGTTGGAGGATGGCTTGTCTTTATTTGTAGTTCAAAAGAATATTCCATGAAGGTGTTGGCTAGGCATTGGTTGTGGGTTCATAATCCCTTATCTCTGAAGAAGTTGAGTCCTTAAGTTTGACCTTTGGATGGAGAAATCCTCTCTACAAATCATTTGGATGAAGTTTCTTGGGATGCCTCTAGAATTTTGGTCAATGTACATGTTTAAAGCAACTGGAAACAATTTTTTATCCTTTTTCTCATTAAGGACAAGATTCAACCTTGTAGGGTATTCTCATGGAAGTGGAGACACCCTCTACATTTTTATAGAGGTGGTGCTCCTCTCTTTCTCACTCCGGTGGTAATTAAATTATAGTTATTGATAACCAATTTTTTTATTCATCGAGCATTTAATGCTTATGAGTGGAACAGGCAATGGGACCCAAAAAGATAAAATATTTCACATAAATAGTTTGACACAAGAAAACAACTGAATTGTTTCATTCCACCATAGCCATTTCCCATATCATAGTAAGAGAAAGAAAAACATTTGAAGCATGACACACAAAACATAGAGTAGCACAGATGATCCTTTTCAAAGAACTTTAAATGATATTGTACCATTCATATCATACAGATGTACAAATGACACATACTCAAGATTTCATGCTGTAATAAAATCCAAAAAGCACAAAAGTCATGAGCTCCAAAAATAACTCTATGTGGATTTTAAATAAAAATAGATACAAATTTACTGTTTAAGATGAAATAAAATGTGTGCAAAATAGGCACTACATAGTATTCCTGATACTTAAATGACAAAATATATAAAATGTGTTTTTCCTATTGAACTAGGATAGGGATCCCATGGATCATATATTAAGCAGAGGTGACCTGGAAGACAGGGAAGTAGTCAAAAATTACAAACTAAGAAAGAAGAAAACCAAGAGAAACACTTCAAATGAGACTTATACTCACAAAAACGAAAGCAGGGAATGGTGGTTCTGATCCCCCTTGCCTTTTTTTATGAATATTTAAATACACATATCAACACAAATTTTCATAACCATTTATTTAATCTTGAATATGATCATAGGTTAGCTATTACTTCTAACACACCCTTTAGCCATTCTTGAATATAATAACATAACGATTTTATGACTATGTCCCATTTAACCCTAACTTCAAACAACTTGTCTCCAATATCTTTCAATGTGGCACGCTACTCTTGTGAAATAGTTTCTTTGTCTTCATTCTCATTCATGAAACTGACTAGCCAATGTCAAATTTTAACTTTTGGGAAAATCATGAGGTCAGCATGTTCGGTTCCCCACGTGACTCTTAGTTTACCCAACACTGCTTCCATCTAATCTCTAGTTAATAACATTCAATTCCTTATCAAGGGTGGACCTTCTAGTTCCTTCAAAATATCGACAACCTTTAAAAACAATGTACTTCTCCTCCCTTCAAGAGTGTCATAGGTGGCAATCCATTACTAGAGGGTATCTATCCTCCTGAGCCAACTAGTCTATACCTTCTTTAGTCTATTTTTAGAAGGAAAATATTTCTTCTGCCTTGTAATCTCATCCATGCTTGGTATTCTTTCCATGAAGGTGATCATTGCATTTTTATAAAAATATTCATCATTATGTAAATCCTTTTGCAAATATCACTTAAGGGAACATATCCTTCCTATCATGACACCTACCTCTATAGTAATCTCCAAATCTTCCAAGATTATGCCAAGTATTTTATTTATGTTCTCAACCATATATTTTGTGACAACCATTAACATTCTAGGAGCCTTTGTGACCTTAGAGCTTGATCTAGTTACTTCTTCGGGAAATTCATCCAGGATTATTATGGTCAAAGGTTCTAGAAATAATGGCCTCATGCTCACAAAAAACTCAAGCTCCCTTATCCTTTTCTTCAACTTTGTGTTCTCTAGCTCCTATCAAGTTATTGAGTGAGCGAATGATTCAATCATGGCTTCATGAAACTCGAGAACCCCTTAGGGCCTCAAACATTTAACCTCTATCTCAAAGATCCATTTTCCTATTACTCTTTTGTATTTCAGATTGACTCTCTTAATATGTATCTTCCTAGAATTTTTATCATATTTAGCATGATGTGAAATCACAAACTCTTCCTAAAAAGGAATTGGTCCCTCCCGAGCCAACTCCTATTCGATTAGTTTACTTTCAACTATTTGCATTGTGGCCCATGTAGGAACTTCATTAACCTCATAGAATTCCATATCTTCCACATTTTCTTTCAAAACCCCAGGGTCTTGAGTATTACTGTAAGGTCTCTTCCAACAGAGCCTTATAAAGCATAAATTTAATTAGAGAAATGTTATTCTAACATCTTCACAATTTCCTTATTCAGCATATAACCATTCATAACCATGATATAACCATTCATAACCAACATATAACCCTTCATAACCATTCAGCATGATTAAAATTTATGAGCAGATCATAATAAATTACATAACACAACAAAATAATGAAAATACATACCTCTAACTGATGCAACTGTTGTTCTCCAACTCTGCCTGATGCTCTGCCCAAAATCATCTAACCTCCCAGCCAGCTAGGAACAGAGCCTCTTCGGCTCCCTAGCTCGAGGATTTTGTAAGGATTCCTAGCCCTCGAGCCCAAAACTCTCAGCAACAGGTGCTCCCTGTCTCAGTCCTACAACAAGGTTCTCCAACCAAAAACCAATAATATAGTCTTCCAATCTCCCAAAAAAATAAAAATGCCCCAACACAGTCTCCCAATATGAAAAATAATGCTCCCTCCAAAAGTCTCCCTCTCCCGAGTGTTTTTTCTTCTTTCATATCCTCCTTTCCCCTTCCCTCATTCACTGCCTTCCCCTTTCATTAAGACTCACCCAGCTTATCCCTCCATTCAATGCCAACCACCTTATCCCTTTCTATTAAATGGTTCCCTCATTCGATATGTTAAGTTTCCATTTAATAAATTAAAATTTATTAAACTCAAATTTATTAACCAAATATTTAATCATGAAATTAATTAACTAATATACATTAAACAATTATTAAATTAGGACAATTAATTAATTACTTAGGGTTGTTACAATTACCTCCATATATACTTCTTTTTCACTTTGGAAATGGAGTAATTGTATGAGTTATCTCCAACTAATGTTGAAAGGGGTCCTTGTCATCTCCATTTGATCCATATTTATGAGCGGAACAAAATGAATAACAGACTAAATACAATAACACGGAGATATGGACAACAACAACAAATATGCAGTGAACAATAGATTCCATTGAATAAATAAAATATGCTGAAATTGTAAAACTGCAGAACTAAAAACAACTTGCTTGAATGGTGGTAGTTATCTCTAAGAAGAGATGTCGCTACTATGCACATCCGTTTGAGATAAATGATTACAACAAGGCTCTAGAGGAATTTTTAACATCACTCACGAATTCCAAACCCTAAACATCCAAAAACCTAACCCTAGGAGATGAAACACCAAAAGTTATGTGGACCCTGATCGGTAAGTTGGTACCTCAACTTCCTGGGGTCGTAACATTTGCATACGACCTGCATTTTAGGTGTGTGATAGCCCGTTGGGAAGGTATTTTTGAGAACTACACATTATCTCATCAAACTTGGACTTTGTCTACATTTTGACTATGGAAAGCCAAAAAAACACTGGTTAGGGCCCTAAAACGACCCTGTAAGTACAAAAAGATGCACTGACATGAAAAATTCCAAAATAATCTAGTTGGAATAGGTGGGTGGCCACCAATATCCACCTAGATGTTATGTAGGGCTTCAGGTTAGCCTCGAAAATTAAGAACCCATGATTACAAGGAAATGTCATCATTACAAAGAAACTTGTTGAACTAAAAACTTTCAAAAGGAGCCACTTGGAATAGGTGGGTGGCTAGCAATATCCACCTGGTATCTAGTAATGGTATCCATTCTGTTAACTCCCCCCATCAGGTGAGAAAATTTATGTTGAACTTAGCTTCGGGTGAGCCACTTGCCTTGGTGTAGGAGTCGGCCTTCCTTGACAACCCGATAAAGTTGGATCTTTTGCTGGCGAGTGCCCTTGACTTGTGTGTCCACTATTTGATGAGTAGATGCATGTTCCATGTAGTCAAGGTTGAGCTCTGTTGGTGTCAATTGTTCAATGATCTTCGAGGTGTCCAATAATGGTGGAAAATATGGTGGGAGGAGGTCCACATTGAACATTAAGTGTAAGTCAAGGAAGGGGGGAGTGTTGAGATCAAAACAATTTTCACCCGTAGTCTTGGGGATAGTGTAAGGCCCATAACGAAGTGGACAAAGCTTCTAATGGGGCCCTATAAGGAGTTATTTCTGCAAATGTAATGAGACCTTGTCTCCCACTTGAAACTTGTGCGGTACCCGATGTTGATCATGGTGTTGCTTGTACTTAGCATTGGCTTTCTGCAAAATCTCATGGATCTTTTGGCAGATGTGTTGAATCCACTCAATGAATCGGGTATCTTTTTCAACCTCAGACTGGACATGGGAAGATTTTGTCTGTGTGTTTGCAAGAGGTAGTGCAACATCAATGGGACCCAAGGGTTGGAATCTCAACCCCACCTGAAATGGGCTATGGTTGGTGGAGATATAGAGAGATATGTTGTAGTTGTGTTGACCATAGGGAATAATCTCATCCCATGTGTGTGGATTCTTAATGTTATACATGCGTATGATGTGCATAGTCATCCGATTGACGAACTCTATTTGTCCATTGGTTTAAGGGTGGAAGACATTGTATTTAGTGAGCTTGGTGTCCAAAAGTGACCAGAGACTCGACCAATGTGCTGAGGATCCTATTGTCCCAATCAGAGATGATGGTCTATGGTATCCCAAAATGAACCCACTCTTGTTGGAAGAAGAGCTTGACAATGTCTACCATTGTGATTCTCTTCTTGCAGGCTGTGAGAATGGCCATCTTCGAAAACCAATCCACCAACCGGTAAAATCATGAAGATGAGTAACACTTATTCTTGTTTTATGAGAAACAAAACTGTATTTTCACAAGTTCTTCAATTTCCATCATACAAAAGTATTTTTTTTATTTAGAATTTTACTTTACAGTAAAACAAAACTTGTGGAGAATTTTGTTAGCTTTCCAATGACTATTTTTCAATTATGTTTTATTAAGATTTGATATGTCAATTTGACAATTATTTAACAGTATGTTCCTTAAACATGAAATGAATGATAATGAGTTATTTTTCCTCCAACGATGTATCTATTATAAAACTTATATTTTTAAGAAATGAAATATACAACAACAATCTACAAAGACTCTATTTTATTATGATTATAATTTTGAATCTAACAGATGAATATTATAATTTCTAGAATTTTTTTAATTTGACCAAGCTAAAAACGTTGCATATTTTAAACACATGTTTTCCCCCACCTTGTATCTATCTTAAGTTTTACTTTAAAGTAAAATCTAAATATACCCTTTTGAAAAGAACAGTTTAAGGATTATGAATATAATTTTTTCTAAATTTTTCACTGTGTATCTTTAGAGATACAAATATTTCATTTCACTGAATCATAATGTCTGCTGAAAATATTATGCAGTTATTTTTTTTTAAAATAAATAAAATTAGATAAAAGTAAATAAAATGAAAACAAATTATAGGAATTGAAAGTAGATTCAATTTTGCAAATGATGGTGTCCTTTTCGAAACCAAATTCTGATTATTTGCAGGAGTCTGCAACCTTCAAAGTTCAGGTAAGCTTGGGGGAATTCTCTGGTTTCTTAATACAGTCTCAATTTATAGTTTTCGTTCGAGATAATCTTTCGGCCGAAAAACTAAATTCTAACAGAAACCGTCAAAACTAAACGGTTTCCAAGGTTTTCAGCTGAAAAGACCTTGTTTCGGCCGAAAGATTATTGAGTGAATTCCGTGGTCGGAAAAAATGAAAAGACACGTCGTATAGTTTCATTTCACGCAGAATTGTATAAATATGCTTTCGGCCAAACACATTTAACACAATTCATTGCTTGTTTGATGGTTTTCTAGAGCATCTAAACAAAGTTTTGAATCATCTTTTTGTTTTTTTTTAATAAGGTAATTGATGTTTTTTCAAGTTTTTATTGGAATAACAATTTATATGTTGAAAGATAAATGTTTGACATTTTTTCAAGGTGAAGTATTTGTTGAACATATATTTTATAGATAACTATAAAAGTCATGGGAAATAAAAGTTTACGCAAGAAAAAAATTGATCGCGCTCGAGATGATACTCACCATAACGAACACATGAAAGAGCATTAATGGAGAAATAAAAACTCATCCAACCAAGTATGCATGCACATATTGTCTATATTAAAAGTATATAATTCAAATTTAAAATATTGTTTAATATAATTGATTGTAATTACAATTTGATGTTTTTCAAAAAACATAAATAGATTTGTCTCATAATGTCGAAGAAGATGGTGAAACCGAAATTGAAGAAGAAGATGTTGAAACCGAAATTGAAGCAGAAGACGAATCACCTATAGGTATGTACATAAATCTAGATAATACAAGATGAACACTTGTATATATAGTTTAGTGAATTTATGTTCGGGTTTTGTTTTTTAATATAAACTTTAAATTGAAATATGCAGAAGAATTTATCAACATTGATAATGAAATATTAGAAAATGTTGATACTGACAAATTTGGGAAGAAAAAATCTAAGCATTATATAAGATATCGAACTAAGAATATGTATAATACTTTTTTCAAAGATGAATCAGTAACAGTACAAACTCAAATTTTACTCTTTCTAATAAAGTCAAGAAAGTTAAAAGTAGCTACATCATTATTGGGTATTCAAAAGTCGACAAAGGATACAAAGGTGAAATAGAATGTCTTTGAAAATATAACTAGTGTATTAAAAGCTTTTGGAAAATCTCGAAAAAAAGATGTTAGTGTTGCACATAAAGTGATACAAACAACAATTGTTTCATCTAGCAATATAAAATATCGTTTGACACACCACATCGAAAAAAACGATCAGAACGTCAAGAAAAACATTGCACAAACATAGAAAATTTTGATTGCAAATAGATGAAAATGATGAACTGGTTTGTTGGACAGTGATTTCTAGACAACCCTACAAAGATAGACTTGCAAAAAATGTTAAAGAATTGGTCCGTAATTGTTGGTTGGAAGAATCGCGTGTTTCACCGCATACAAGGGATGTGTTGTGACAAATAATAACACGAAAAAAATAAGAAAAACATCCAAAACATATATTGCCAATCACACAAATAGAATTGTTCAATAAATTCAAAGAAGAGCACAAAGAAGTTAAAATTTCCATCAATACATTTATGCAACAAAAGCCATGGTTTGTTAGACCCATCATTGTTCGTGACATGTGTTGTTGTTGTTATCATGTGAAATTTGAGTTGTGTTACGACACTTTTTTGGATTTTGGTAATACTTTATGGCCAAGTTCACCTCCTCCTTCCACATTTCATGCTTTTATATCTGAAATTCTATGTGAAAGAGAAGATGATGATTTATTTTACAAAAAACAATGTGTTGGTGGAAAGAAATGTGATTGTTGTGGAAATATAAGTTTGTTTCATTCAAATTATCATATTGATATGAATGATCAAGCATTTTCTAATATAAAATTCAATTGGAAGAGATATGAATAACAACACGGCTCCACATTCTTCAAATGTTATTTCCAAAAGGATTGATTTGAAAGTAGATAAAATCTATGTGATAGATTTTTTGAAGAAGTTTGAGGAAGAAATTTATAAATACACCAAGCATTCACATAGAAATCGATGGAAAGAACTACAATTCAAACAATCTCGTGAAGTGTTTCCACGAGGGACAATTTTTTATGTAGTTGATTTTGCAGAGAATTACACATTCGTTGCACAAAAAGAAATACAGAGTGAATATTATCATTTTGATCAAGTCACAATATTTGTCCATGTTTTATATAGAAATGCTTAATGGAGTCTTGATAACATAGAAATCACCAACGACAATCGACATGTTATTAAAGAATATCACTTTTATATAAGTGATGATCAAGCACACGACACAGATTATGTACAACATTGTTTTGATAAATTTTATGATTCGTTGAAAGAGTGTGGAATCAGATTTGATCAACATTGGATATGGTCAGATGGGTGTGCAGGTCAGTTCAAATATTCACAATCATTATATTAGTTATGTTGTCTTCATAAAAAATCAAACATTACACATTGTTGGAATTTTTTTGAGACTAGTCATGGAAAATGAGAGCACGACGGTGTAGGGGCATGTGTAAAATGAGCACTTCGAAGGTATCAAATGGACCCTCATATCAATCGATTTGAATCCGCTGAACAAGTTGTTGAACGGTGAAAAATGGTGCTAATCCATGAATATAATCCATCAAGGGATGCGCGTAGGTGTGTCTATATATAAATGTTACACATGTACACATGATATTTTCATTTGAACGTGTTAAAATTTATATTCAATCTTCAATCATTTTCTTGAGTGATTTCAAGTTAACAAGTTCTTGTCTTGTGCAGGTTTTTTTGGTATGTTGGAATCCAAGATGTAAATATATCAATCCCATATGACGCCAGTACAATACTCGGGACACAAAAAATACATTCAGTTAAAACAAAACGTTATCAAAATGTGTTTGCATTTGATATAAGAAATGAGTCTTGTTTTTGTTCAGTTTGCATAAAGGACACAAAATCCATAGATATTTGTGAAAACGAAAATGAAGAATATGTTAAAGCTTGGAGACATATTGAACTTAATGTAAAAGGGAAAATGTCACTTGCAAGCTCAAAGGAGATGGAATCAAATGAAATATAGTATCAGTTGATGGCGATAGAGTTTTTTATCTTGTTAGAGAAGGTAATTTTTAGGTTAATTTTTTTTCAAATAACTTGTAGATGTACTTGTGTGATAATCTAACACAAACTATTTGTTGTTCAATATATATTCAATTATTTGCAGGAGATATCTTTGTCATGGTTGCATCTGTAGACAACACTGAAAACGTGAAATATTATTTGGTGTGATGCATAGAACAAAAGATGAGGCTATTAGAAGATTTTGATGATAACGGTTTTATATATGAAAGAGGATCCATTGTATTGAAAGGATATTTTTTCAAGAAACCCATGAAACCGATACTCATGTTCACTTTCAAGACTACCAATCAAATGTCACAAGTTGTCAATATAGTCATTTGGTATGTGCAGAGCCCATAAAGTTAATAGAAGTTCAATAACGAAAGTTAAAAAATGGAAAATGTCTAAAGTCGATCATGAACGAATAATTGAAGATGGAATACCATTATGATTTTTTTAAACAATTGACACATGTACATTACAGAATTTTTTATTTTTCATTGAAAGTATATGTATTTATGAATATCTAGGATTCTAGTTCATAATTTGCAGTTTAGTTTACTTCCATGGTCCATTCAATTAAGAAATGTTGTATTTCCCATGAATTATAAAGTTTATCAAACCTTATTTACAATTTCATGGAAGAACCTATAGATTGTATCTAGGGAACCTAAATTGACCTATACTTTGGATGATTATAATTTAATCCTACAAATTATCCAAACCATATACACAAATCATTTAATGCATGTAACCAATTTACTACATATAGGATAAATGCGTTCATTATTTGCAATTTGATTACTCAATGTTTTTTCATATGAAAAGGATAACTTCATATCAAAAATAGGACCCATTTCCATGTCATTATAAGAGACTATTGATGGCTTAGAAAAACTTCAAATTCTGATAAATTTTAATAAAGACCGCTTACTTATATTAAATTTGATGACTTGTTTTGACTATTTTCAGCAATATTTCCAAATAGGATATGCATAAAAATGGTATGTATAAATTAAAAAAGAGTTAATCATCTCTTCCATTTTAAGATTTTATTTTATTGTTACATCAATTTGAGCATTTTGTTTTATCATTATTACATAAACCAAAAAAGAGTTGAACATTTCTTCTATCACAAGATTTTATTGTATAAACATTACCGATAATTAAGTTGAACATCTCTTCTATCCTAGATTTGAGAGCATTGACTTCTTTAAGTGGTAATTTTTTATTTTATTTTTTATATTAATATTCTAACAACTAAAAGCAATTTAAACATCTCTTCCACTTGTTTTAATAACACTTTAATAATAATATCATATATATATCAATATTTCCATTCTAATGATTAATTTGATTTTCATTTAAAATTTGAAATTATTTAAAATCTTCATTTTAATAATTAAGTTGATTTTCATTTAAACGTATTTAGAAGTGTTAATCATTAAAATTAAATTGCATATTGTAATTAATATATTTTCTCTAACAAAGTTAAGGAAATTAATACAACCTTGCCTAAAGTCAAGTGAATCACCAGGACCCTTACAAAAATGTGGGTTTATGTGAATAGTATTAAACCATAGCCTGCAAATCATTTTACTAATATAATTTACTTTCATACATGTTATTTGAGTTGTACAAGGGATATGTGTTGTTCCTTGGCATGTCTAAAACACAATTCTTGAATGCATACCTCTTCAATTGAATCCCACATTGGTTACCTTCTTCCAAAATCAAACACAAGTTTTCTGAAAGGAAATTGGTAGATCATGAAAAATTCTTCCTTTTAGTGCAGTTCATACCAGCATAGGCTTTGCACGGTTTAAAGTGTTTTCTACTACCATATATTCTAAAATAGGTTTTGCATGGTTTAAAGTGTTGTCTACTATCATATATTCTTAAATAGATATGCAATGATACAATCTTGTATGTTGGGCAGTTCATTTTTTTCTTGTCCATCTATTGGGTTTGCATATTCTTAAATATATAAACAACAACGCATTCTTGTATTATTGGCTTTGCATATTCTTAAATAGATAAATAACAATATATTCTTGTATTATTTCACACTCTATTTTTTTTTCATTTATTTAATAGATCTCATGTGCCTATCTTTGATTTAATTCTTTTTATTAGTTAAGTGTATCTATGTAACCAACATGGTCATTAGTAACTAGAAAAAAAATAAATCTTTTAATATAAAATTATTCTGCCAAAATTATTAGATGATATGTCAATAGAATCATATTTTCTCGTATTATTAATATTTATTTTAGTTAATCTATCTTTATATCATAATATATTGTCAAGAAATTAGTTCAATCTATTTTCTTATCATAAATAGTTCTTTTATTTAAATAATCTTCCAATTAAAATTATATTTTAGAATTGATCCTCCTTACAAAACTATAAATAAATTCCATATCATTCTTTCCTACAAAATGAATGGAGTTTTTTATAGATACCCTTCATAACAGTTTTTTATACATACCCTTCTTTATATGGTTGAAGAACACTTGAAAATTTATTTATTTATAAAGAGGGTATGTATAAAAAATTCCATATCATTCTATGACTATTTTCAACCATATTTTATCTGTGTTTTTTAACAGTCCATAATGAACATAAAAAGACGTATTTAAATTAATACATAGTAGGATAGGCTCAAGAGTTCAGCTTTATGTTGATTTTTATCAGTCCACAATGAAACATGTTGAATTTTATTAGTCCCCATAGGCCCAAGAACAATCCACAATGAAGAATGTTGAATTTTATTATGTATTTTTTAACAGTCCACAGTGAACATAAAATGAAGCATTTAAATTAATGCATAGTAGAAAAGTATATAAGAGTTTGATGCTTAATTTAATGCAATGTAAAAATGAGAATATACAAAACATTAGTTCATAACTAACATCTTTGCCACTTTTTTTACTTTGAGAAATCAAATTTGAGACAATAAATTGATATTTTGAATTCCAAAATTATGAAATATAAATATAGATATAGATATTAATCAAAGTCTAAATAGTTACATGGTAAAATACATAGGTTCCACATCCATTTTAGCATGATAACAAAAAATAAGACATTTAACTCCAAAAATTTGGGCTCTAAGCCATCTCTTCAAGATAGATCACTTCATACCTACAATTCAAACCTGCAAAAAAAACAGAATCAAAAAAATAAAAAATTTACAATTCAAACATGCGAAATAAAACAGAATTCAAAATTTGTGATTAAAAAAAAATTGACATACATACCAAAAGAGTTAAGTCTCATCTTCCAACATACTCTTTCCCACAAATTCTATTGTAAACATATTTTCCACCAAATATAATTTAGCAGTCTGTAACAATAAAAAACAATAATAAAAAAAACAAATAACACATATTAGCATATATACTGTAACTAAATATTAAATAAACAATAAGAAATCATAACATACCCAACCACAATTAAATAGATTTGAGATAGTTACTCTCTATGCATTAAGCATACATGATTTAAACAATTTGTAAAATATTGTCTAATATTTAAAGAGAAAAAATGTGTTCTTGGTAAAAAAAAAAATTGTGAGTTAGAGTTAGATAATAATCTAAAAATAAATATAGAACTGTGTATGAAGAAAGTTCACAAATCTCCATATTAATTCATTCTTCCAATGAAATATTTATCTCCTTGTGGATAAAGTCTCAAATCCTTCAGGTGAAATTCTCCTTGTGGATAAAGTCTCAAATCATTTAGGTGAAATTCTCATCCCAAGTGATGTTATTTGATGTTATTTACTCAACAATAAAATACTAATCTCCTTAGCAGTAAAATACTTCTCTCATTTTCTGCAGTGGTCATATAATCAAATTTCATAACACCCTTTCAAATTAAAGGACTCACAAATCTCCATATTAAGTCATTCTTCCAAAAAATTAATTATATCTATGAAAGTTCACAAATATCCATTTTAAAAACTATTATTTTGAAAAATATTTATCTCATGTTTCTGCGGTGGAATAGATATTCTCATATAATCTTTCATGTACATGAAGAAAATACAAATCTACGCATGTATATTAATTCATTCTTCAAAAACCATTTAAATCTTTCATCTTTGGGATGTATTCATATTACATATAATCAAATGCTCTTTGAAACTATGTGTGAACTAGCTCACATATACAATATGTGTGAGCTAGCTCACATATACATATGCATAACTTATTTGTAAGTCTATTTGAATGTGGGTTTTTGTGGTTAGTAATCAAATTATTTAAGAGTTTGACAATACCCTGGCAAGAAGGAATCCACTTCATTGTATGTAAAAAACACAAATGACTATACTACGCCATTCTTGGACAAGAAATAAAAGAATGCAATCGAAGAAAATTTAGAAACTTTTTCTTTTCTATTTCTGATGTGGGATAGAGTCTATTATCAAATAATCAATTGTTCAAGTTCAAAATTAAGTCTTCATCATGATCTAAACTTAAATAAGTTTGAATGTACTTCAATTAAGACAATGATAATCTTATATAGGGGTTCTATATATTTCAAAATAATTGATCAAAGCATTGAATAAGAATTTGGCTAAACTAAAAATTTGAGAAGACAAAAATTTGATAAAAGTAAAAAACACACATTTATGAATCATCTTGAATGGATGCATCGTTCCCAAATATGGGTGCTTCCTACACTTCCTCCTCAATCCCAATCTCCCTCCCAAGCACACTCTCAAGTACTATCTTCTCCACATTACCCTATATAACACATTTCAAATTTGAAAATTTGAAAAATTAAATTTAAGTGATTATAACACATTAAATTTAAATGATTTTAAACACGAAATGATACCTGTGAACTCTCACCCTCTTCAAACTCTCCCAATGAAAATTGAGACAATTATCCTCAAGTAGTAGCAGATGGAATAGGGATCTGTGAACAACACAACTAAGAACTAAATCTAGGATTCAATGTGTTCACATTTATACAAAATTATAAATGTTGTTGATCTCTTATTCAAAAGATTGGATATTGAACAACGAAAGTGCTCATCTGTGGATATTAAAAAACACATACCTAATTCAACCCATCCAAATTTAAACTTGTGGAATCAAATCCCCTATTTACTGGAGATTCATTTAACATATCTCCAAACTGCAATTAATGACAATAACAACTCGATTATTTCTATAGATACAATGATATCTAATCTAGAATTAAAAGTAAACTATCCTAAAATGCGTCAAAAATTTACTAACCAAAACACATATCAATCTGTTGTTCGAGTCATCATTCTGAATGACCTTCTTCCAACCATCACGACAAAAATTTTCATACTCCTTAACATCTTCTACTGACATGGTATCTAACTCTGCATCTGTTTTATAAACAAATATGGCCCGAGAATTGGCTTATGCTCACTGACGGTTCATGCCAACATCAACACCATAAAAAATCACTTCCAAATTTTCCCTGATTGCATTCCTGGCCTCTTTTCCAACCTCTGATGTAGCTCACAACTTTGAATGTGAAGAAAATGCCCCTGTTGTGTGAGGTATTAAAGGTTGTGAGGGCCTTGACAATGTCGCATTTCGACATCCCTCTTTGCGATCATATTTCCATCATTTACCAGTCCCATAATAATTATACGGTAGACTAGTATAATCAGGGTGCATGTGCAAGAAAAAATTTGCATAAAAGTGTCTTGCAAAATAGTGTGGAACCTTATCGTTCCACAAAAATTTCCCATATGCCGCCAAAAATTTGTTATACAAATGTCTTGCAATGTCAGGGTGCTTAAAATATTGCATATTCAACATCTTCTGTTTTGGCCCATCTTTGAAGTTGAACATTGAAATTGCATATTCTTTTGAAACTTTATTTTTGACTGCTTTCCATTTATCAGGGCCCATCACCTTTGAATTTTTCCACCTTATTAGATCGATAAAATTGTTAATGGTTTGCCCCACATTTTGATATGCGTCCATAAAGTTTTGCAATGAATGCAAAACAATTTGCAAGATTGTTTTACTCTCCTGAGGGAGTTCCAAGACAACCAAGTCATTTTCCAACCTCCTCTTAACACCTGAGCATCACTCAAGGGTCATTGTTTCAATAATCTCTTTCCAGGGAAGTTCATCACCAACATCCAAAGGATAGGTGGACGTAGGCGTGTAATCTTTTGCTTATTGTTAACACAGTCTCCTAAATCTACCTTCACCCTCTGCACCAACATTAGAATCTCTGTGACAACCACTCTCTCTTTCATTATCGTCCCTTGCTCTAAAATCATTGTCTACACACATATTTGAAAGTAATTACAACATTTAACTTGACATAAATTTAAATACACAAAAATACAACAAAATAAAAATAAAAATACCAGAAATATTCTCTTTTCCTGAGGTATTCCCTACATTATTAGGTGTAGGAGTATCAATGCACAACCTATCTAAGAAGGTTGCATCCATAGCACTTGCTTGAGCACATTCTGTAGTTGATCTATTCACAGACTCGTTTGAAAATCTCCTCTGACGAGATTGTTGTTGGTCACTCGGAATCTCAGTCGAAGAAGGAGTTCATCTTCTTCTTTCTTGGGAGAGCCTATAGCGTTTGCGAGGAATGTTTGGAGAATCCCATGTAGACATCTCTCCTCAATATCTATCCTTTGGAAATTCATGAAAATTTAAGCACAAAACAAGTACGAGTTAATATCTCCAACATTGACCAACAAAAATTATGAAGGAAAAAAAAAAGACAAAATTAATATAAATGTTCTTTATGTTAGACACAATTATAATAAAGTGATACATAACTCCACTATCCATGCCCATTTCAAATATATTTTGGTTCTTTAATATTAGCACAAATAACCTTGGTAAATCCACCAATAGTACATGGGTCAAAGTCTGGTAACAGAGTAGCGGTTATCTATATAGACAATTAGATTTCATGCATCCAATAAGTATGAAGCACAGTCCATGAAAATCAATGATTAACTTTATGCCATGTTTGGTTGGATGGAATAAATTTTTCATCTACAAAGCAATGGCACTAAGTATCAACACATTTGTATTACACTTGGAGGGGGAATTAATAGAGAAAATGTATTATATGATTGCGTGTTGTTGGAATTCTGTTTATGACGAACCTTTTTATATACTAAGCATCTATGATTAGATGATTTGACACTACTCAACACGTGGTTATATGTGGTTATAAAGAGTTGTTTATATGCTTACTGACCTTCTTCCAGTGACCTCGTCGATATAGGGGCTGAGAATGGCCTCTGAATCATTTTGGTAGATCCATCCTGTCAGAAACCCCATGGACAACCAGGACTTGGCCAGGTGATTCTGTAATGGCCCTTCTTCATGACTACAAGCGAAGCAAAAGTACAAATATTTTATTTTTTATCTGTGACCGGTGGAATGGACAACTTCTCATGCTTGCAAGTTTTGTGAATCCTAGAGTTGGGTATTCCTCTTCAGTCTTATTCTCCCCTCATACCTTGATATTTTATTTTTATTTTTAAATTTCATTAGTTCATTAATTGTTGAAAAAAAATCTTGAGCCGACTAATTGATAACTTAAGTTCTCCCAAATCTTCTTTATTAGTCATTTTAATCATTTATGGTTCGTGAAATCGTGATCCAAGTCCTTGGAGGTGTATAGGTTCCCTGTTCAATTTATTTATATTTAAAGTCAAAAAGTTTTCTAGTGTAAATACCATATGGGAAATGAGAATACTTAATACATTTTGTTTATGTGAATCAACTTATCCTCCATCTACTTTCTAGTTGATGCTAACAATACTCCAAATTTTGGACACTACTTGACATTGTGTAAGGTTACTTAATTGGTATATGGTTATTTCATCATTAGATGAATTTGGCTATTGACACTTTAAAAATGTGGATGCTAAACTTTGGGACCTTTGGTTGTTTTACATAATATTCTACTAGAGAAATAAAAATTGTCATAAAGTGGAATTAATACATATCCTCCTATTATAGATAATGTTCTCAACTCTAAATCATTTCTCATATATGTGAGAAAAATAGGAATGTCGAGTTAAGTTTAAAGGAAAAAGGTATTTCATTCTTCTCAGTTTCATATTATATTATTATATTTTAGTATTATACACATTCTCATGATAAGGATAAGCATAAGGAATACCTAATAATTGTATAATTGTTATAGTCCCTAGTATTTAAGGATAAACTAGAATGTAGCACGTCATAATCAAATCCACCATACAATTTAATATTGTTAATTTGTAAATGATAAATATATTAGAACTTACGAACTGTCCAAGAATTAAGTAAGGTTGTCTAAACCAATTGAAGATGGTTATACCCCATTGATGGATGTTTAACATTAAGGTGGTTCTATTCAATTAAATGTTGTCCATGACTAAACTGGATGTCTAGGAAGGCTATCATCTAGCCACCAAAAGGGAGATGTCATTTAGTCACGTAAAATCGTTGTACATACATGCCGAATAGGGATTGCATTGTTTTCATGAATAAATAAGGCATTCGTTGCACATGCACACCAGATAGGAATTGTATCGTTGTCATTTAAAAATGAGGCAAAACGCAGCCCAACCACACCAGAAAGGAATTTCATTGTTGTCAACACTTAAAATGGAAAATCGTTGGGCAAATCACACCAGAATAAAAATTTACCTTGCTATCATTAAAATACAAGAAAAATCATTGTGCAACCATGCCAGTAGGAACTTTACATTCACCATCATTCATACATAAGAAAAAACGGTGTGCAAACATGCCATAAGGGAAATTTATATTTGTCATCATTCATATATAATCAAAAACGTTGTGCAAACATGCCAGAAGGGAAATTTACATTTACCATCATTCATATATAAGAAAAAACGCTATGCAAACATGCCAGAAGGAAAATTTACGTAGTCATCATTCCTATATGAGAAAAATCGCTGTGAAAACCATGGTCAATCCAGTAGCAAACACTGTCAATCATTTATAGAAAAATCCATGGTCCAAATTGTGGTTGTATCTGCAACAAACATAGTCTATCAACTAAAGAAAAATTTGTGGTCCAAGTCGTGGTCATACCAGCATCTAACATAGTCAACATTAATGTGAACTAATGGTCCAATAAACAGAAAAACTCAATCAAAAAAAGAGGAAAAATCGTGTCCCCTCAACAACAATCACTGTCAACCATATACGCTATGCAATAAGGGTGCAAATGATGTTACACAAAATAAAAACCTGTAGTAGTTAACCGAAGTTACTCCAATAGCTGAAATAAGGTAACTTCATGGTAAATTATAGGGGAAGGCGTTGTAACTTCTGGGATAAAAAAAAAATGGAATTACTGACCCACTACCGTTTGTTGCCTAAGATCAAGGCGACCTGAGACTAACACGCTATCCCAAATGTTCAACAAAAAGATAGTCCCAGATCGTGGGGAAAGGATACTACAATCATTACACATTGAAAATCACAGAGAAAATTGTTATACTATCATTACATAATACTAATCACATAGGAAATGGTTATTACAATCAATGAACAATATAATCGCTGACAGGGATATGGTTATTACAATCAATGCACAATACAATCACAGAGAAAATCGTTATATAGTCAATGCACAATACAATTGCAGATGGGGATACTAAACAGAACATAGACAGTGATAAAAACATTTTCATTCACTTGGGATACCAAACCAAAAGCGTCGACAGGGATCATAACTAAATCGGTTTTTTTTTTTTTTTTCAAGAATTAAAAGCATGGGAAAATAAATCCCAACCCAAGAAAAAATTGAAGACATGAATAACAAAAATGTTTACATTTCCAGGATACCAATTATACAACGCAGACAAGGAAATGAAATCGTTTTTGCAATTCTAGGATACCAATACAATGCAGATTTATAATTTATCCAAGAACAAAATAGCAGGGTTAAAATTGATTCATCAAGAAAAAACGTGGATTTATAATTTATCCAAGAACAAAAACGTAGGGTTAAAATTGATCCATCAAGATATAAAAATGAGGTAAAAACAAGATAATGACGAGATATAAACATGCCGAGTTTAAAGAAAAACTTTTCCAACAATCAAATTTACAGGGTTAAATAAACGCATCAGGGCGCAAGGCCAACAATCATCCAAGGATGAACAACCAAGGTAGATGGCTGACAGGAACATCCTTCGCTCATCATCCACACACAAAAAAGTAGGGTGTTGAGATTCATAGGTCTATTAATGCCGAAGCGATGACAGTAGATCAAGCTCCTAGTTAACTGCTCAGGTGTGGACTGATGAGGTAGGGACAAAGGAAAAAGTAAAACACAATCATCACAATCAATAAACCTTAGGATGGTCAAGACATGTAGGGATCGAGGCCATGGGAAATCAATCAACATCAAGCTAAGGCTACGGGGAAAATTCAGTCATCAATTAGAACGCTAAGACTATCATATTCTTTACTTGATTAAGCATATAAAGTTGAAAGCATAAATCATACTAACAATCTACCAGGCATAAATAAAAGAAATCGTATCATTTCCCAAACACCCACTCTGAGTTGATGTCTCGCGCGCTCCATGCAACTCCCACTTGTTAACCGATGAGACTTCACCAGTACCTCCCAGCCAACACTAGGGGTATTCTTCTTTCTCCTTATCCCTCTAAGTCGCAAAGGGGCCATGCCCACTATCCATAGAATTAGCTAGCTCCCAGCTCACCTCGCAAGGCTGAGCTACCACTCCTCACCGAGCTGGGTATCCCAACTCCCACAAGCTAAGTGAGTCAAGTATATATTTCTGCAGCGGAACGTTATGCAAACAAAAGAAGGATCCTTCATCCTTCTCTTCCCTCCATTATATAGATTTTTGAAATCAAAAACTTTCCCAAAACCCCTTTCAATTTATTGTTCATTAATTTATTTCATAATAATCCTCCTCGTACATGTGTCACCCATCCCCTTCATTCCTCCAAAAACTAATTTCTTTGATTAATTAATTACGCTCATTTATCTCACCCACCTAGCGTCACTCCTAGAATCACTCCTAGGTGTCTCCAACTTCCCTTACAGGTTTTAATGACTTTCCCCATTATTAATTTGCTAGTTGAGTTAATTTAAAAAGTTCTTAAATGCTAGATACCTTACTAAGTTTGAATTTTTGCTTTTTCCCTTGTGTTTCCCTCTTTTCCTAGTTTCCTAATTATTTTAGATTTCCCTCTTTCCCCTTTTCATTTAGAGCTCAATTTGGCAAGTGTAGAAATAAACTTTTTCCCTTTTCCCTTTTTAATTAATAAATTTTAAATTATCTTAATATAAAAAACAATTATTTCCCCTTTTTTAATTTTTATCCCAACAGATTTTTATGAATCAATTAAATTTCTTACTCCCTTCTTGTTACAAGATTAATGAAGATTATCATCCTTATTTATTTTATTTTTATTTTTATAAATATATATTTATATTTTCATATATATATATATATATATATATATATATATATATATATTAACGGGATAGAAAAATTTTGCCACCAGTATAATTTAGACCTAGACTATAATATTCGTGTTGGGCAACATTTTATTAGGGAAATTGTTTTAAAAATTTATTATCACGTTATTCATCCTAAGGCCATCTAGGTTCATTCATTTACCATTAACAAAGCGACGTGACCTTCAGGACGCACTAGGTGCTCCAAGGGTGCCAATCGCCTCTTTCCATTTTTCTTACGCAATGTGCCCTTCAGGATGCACCACGTGCTCCAAGGGTGCCACTTGCCTTTTGACTAACTTGGTAGACATCAAAAACCCATGGAGTCAATACTCCGCCAGATGAACTTGTGGGAAACTAAGGGCCTCTAAGGAATAACGCCCCCGCCTTATTGCGTACCCCTTAGAATCATCGTGAGCGATTGTCGCAGTCTGTCCTCACAACATCATGGGTCCTCTCGAACTAGGTAAACGTTAACCTACAGTTCGAGCCATGGTGGGAGTGCTAGTAGGTTTTGGCAGGGCTGCTACCCACACCTCTCCCTCAACATCTCTGGTAGTCGAGCGTGACCCCTCTACTCCACATGTGAGTCTAGTCGGCAAGCTATTGTTAGTCTGCATCATCAACGAATCATGTTAGAAATATATCCATATCATATCATCTAATCAGATGCACTAATGTCACATATAAAACAATCAAACCCCAATGGTTCACTCCCTGAATCAATCTGGAGTCCAAGGGGTTCCATCGATGCCTCTGCATCCTCGAGGTCCAAAATCCTACACACTTAGGAAAATCGAGTCAATAGCACCTGTCTATGTCAATGCAGCAAAACAACATGACATCAACTCATAATGCCTCATAATCAAAATCAAATTTTTTAATAGCATAATAATCTAGATCACTTGCGAGCAAGTGTCCTCAAAGAATAAGTTCACTCAGTGCTCAAAAGAAGGATGTTACAGATTCCAATGCTTGTGTAAAGGCAAAGGGTAATACATCACCATCTTCAACTAGTATCTTATCCAAAGGTTAATAGAAGCTCATATTCAACTAAATGCTTGTGTAAATACAAAGGGTAATATATCCTTAACAAGGGTCAATGATCTATTATCTCAAATCCTTGTGTAAATGAGGCTTTGACATGAAATATTGATTCTCCCAACCATTGAGTGATTGCCTATGGTAAGATATCATGTAAACTCTTTTATGTAAGTGAAGGTTTTTTACAGTATGTAAACTCTTTTATGTCTATATTAGACTTTATTATCCAAAATGAGGTATTCGTTATAATTATTCCTTTAGTAAAAAGGTCACTACAATTGAAAAACAACACCAAAGTGGGAGACTGGTTCCTTTTTGAGCAGTTTACTATGATAAGAGTCTATGGTTTGGAAGAGAAGCCATATCAAAACTGAGTGTTGAATTTGGTTGTTCTAGAGACTGAAAAAAGTGAAATTCAATCAATTGCTGACTCAAACGCCAAGAATATTACATTAAATGTTGATCGGATGAATTTCAAGGAAAACCCAAATCTACACATGTGCATCTATTCTTAATGTTGAGGGAATGACTACAATGAATATACTACCTATGTTTCACTATTTTTTTTCTATTTGTTGTGCTATATTAATGCAGATTTTCCATAATATATTATAATGTAATATGTCATAGCATATATCACTATATAACATATTACATTGTAATATGTTACATTGTAACAATGTAACATATTACATTGTAACATATTGTTTCCTAGTAGCCTTGTCACACCCGAGAATCAAACCTTCATAAGGTTTGACTTCTGCAAGTTCTTGGCAAATACAATTCACCAACAGTTTTTAGATTTTAGGGGTACCATGTCATTCAAGTACCAGTCTCACTTGATAAATATGTTAATCCATCAAAACTACTCACATCTGGGTTATTTTAAGTCTAGGATGGTGAATGACCAACCAACATGTTGCTCTCCCAAACATTGAGTGGTTGCCTATGGTATAAGAACATGTCACCAGTGAAGGTTTTTTGCAGTTTGTAAACTCTTTTATGTCTATATTAGACTTTATTATCCACAATGAAGTATTTGCTATAATTATTCCTTTAGGCAAAAGGTCACTACAATTGCAAAACAACACCAGAGTGGGAGACTAAATATGTATGTTTATAAATTATTTATTAATTTCTAAATATGTATGTTTATAGTATATTTATTAAATTTAAATATGTATGTTTTAAAAAATTTCCATTGTATGTACATTTTACAAATATTCCTTTACAAATTATAAGATAGATAGTAATGTACAACAAGGAATTATAGAATCAACAATCTGTAAAATAATATTTATAACTTATGATACTCTAATATTATTGCATGTAAAAATGGATTTATAAATTCCTAAAGATTTGTAATTTTGATAAAATAAAAAAACGTTTGAAATAAAAATTTGGACAATTTGAAATTTTTATAAAATACAAAACATTTTAAATGACTGTGACTTGGCAAAGGTGATCATCAAAGCATTGATATTATTAGGGCAATTCCCTGGGAGAAATAAATAACCAAAAACACAAAGGTGATATTAAAAATGCAAAGAGTATTAAGTTGTTCGCAGAGATAAATTATTCGAAAACACGGGTGGAGATTTATCAATCTAGAACACAAGGATTGTCATTCAACTCATAGGTTTATCATTCACAATGTAGAGTTTATCAATAAAAACACAAAGATGTACCCAAGTTCAAGCAATTAAAAATGCAGAGAAAAATCATAGTTTTAATCAATCAATTCGCAGAGGTACTCGTTCATAGGAAGGCACAAAGACTAAACATTCATCCATGAATCAATCAACTCAGAGATAAGTAAGGGATAGATAGCAGAGAAAATTCTTATCCTTCACTTATCATCCATGCACAAAAAAGAAGGGCATTTGAATCTATAGGTATTTAAACATCGAAGTTTCGACCGTCGATTTGGCTCCTGACCGACTGCTCAGGCACAGAATGATGACTAAAGGGATAAGGGACGAAAGATAAAAAAAAAACAATATTTTCATAATAATCAATAAAACCCACACAGAGAAGTCAATGAAATTAGAAGTTGGGTTTTCCAAGGGATTGTCATTGACTCAAAGTTTTATCATTCACAATGCAGAGTTTATCAATAAAAATGTAGAGATGTACCCAAGTTCAAGTAATTAAAAATGCAAAGAGAAATCGAAGTTTTAATCAATCAAGCCACAGAGGTACTCATTCATAAAAAGGCGCAAACGCTAAATATTCAGCCATGAATCAATCAACTTAGAGATAAGTAAAGGATAAACAACAGGGAAAATTCTTATCCTTAACTCATCATCCATGCACAGAAAAGCAGGGCATTTGAATCTATAGGTCTTTAAAAACCAAAGTGGCAATCATCAATTCGCCTCCTGACCGATTGCTTAGGAACAGACTGATGACTAAAGGAATAAGGGACAGAAGATAAAACCACAATCTTTTCATAATAATCAATAAAACCCACACAGAAAATTCATTGAAATCATAAGTTGGTTTCACCAAGGGAAATCAATTCAGAAAACTAGCAAGCAAGGGGATTAAAAATACAATTTAATAATTTATTAATGGTATGAATGGGAAACTTATCTTTAAGCACAATTTATTAAATTCCCTATAGTCTACGACAATACTTTGAGACTTATTCTTCTTTTTTCCTAAGATCACTAGATAAGAGAGTACATTCTTGTTGAGACACATGATTTCAACTTCTAAAATGTCTTTAACCATTTACTCTGTCTCACTCTTTTGAGAATATAGAAAGCAATAAATTCTAACATTGACTGGATAACTACCCAAAATTAATTGAATAGCATGTTCATACTCTTTGAACATGGTTGAATCCACTAAGAACACATATATATTCCTTATAACATTTGTTTAGGATTCATTGAAAGTTCCCAATGGTTAGATCCACTAAAAAAATGTATTAGAACATTTCTTTAAGATTCCTTAAAAGTTCCCTATGGTTGGATCCACTAAGACCACATATAAT
>ML787113.1:434666-509513 GCA_009831015.1 Picea engelmannii
CTAGTTTCATTAAAATAAATGTATTGAACACATACTCATTGTGGTCTGACATCTACATTAGAAATTTTAAAACAAACTTTCTTAATTACATTCAAATAAATGTATTGAAAACAAACTATATGTGGTATGGGAATTGTGATTAAATAGGGTATGGGCATTGTGATTAAATGTGTAAATCAAGTTTGTTGAGTTATATTCTATGAGTTTTACTTTGCATTTTATTTTGGAGTTTTGAAACTGCATGTCCTGAAAATAAGATAAATAGATTTGGGGTTGAAGATTGAGACTCTATCCAAAATATAAAAGATTTTTCCATTTTTTTTTAAATATATGTCCAAAGAAAAAAAACATGTTATCTATAAGGATTAAAAATGAAGGAATATGTTACTGATAATCTCAAATCAACTAATCCAAAAAAAATTGTTGATTATTTTTTGATGTCTGCAAATCATATTACAATGTAATATGATAATAGACCACCAATCATCAACGAATACAAAATATTCTGTAAATTATTTCTTGACATCTACAATTAATAGTTTCTTCTCAAATATTCTGAAGATGAAACTAACTTTAACCAATAAGAAATGGAATCTAAACAATGGAGCACAAGATTTCCTAATATTTTCAACTAATATGAGCGAAAATATTCTGAAGATGAATTTGACTTGACAGGTAGGAAACGACCAAGAATCCAAATATTTTCTGAAATATGTAATTCTTAATTTACATTTTCCTCAATTTATTAAGTTCTTCAAAGTACGTTCTATTTTTTTCCTCTGCGCAATGATGAACGAGTATATAAGTTTTCCTAATTGAAGAAAGAAAGGAAACATTTTCATTCTGTATTCTCTCAAGTCTCCTATAAATACAGAGCTTCTACACGATATTTTTACTATTAAATTTAGATTTGGAAGTTACACACAGTAAAAAAAGAATGGCAGAAACACAAACTCAAGCATTTGATTCTAGTAGTAGTCATGTTGTTATTAACAACTAATATTGCGATGGCATATAACGTTGGTACCGACATGACATATATTCCTGGTAATAATAAAGATTGAATAGTTTATCTAGTTCATTTCTTTATGTATGGAGTTATAATAAATTATCAGTTCATATTTATTTTGGTATAGTGCATCAAATTGCAGAGAAGACTTCATCCTATAACTGTCGATACGTTCCAAATTGCGTAAGCTATGATAAGACAAAACAATGTTACTTGCATGGAACAGGGACTTACAAGTGTTGTTGTATCACTTGAGGCTTTCACCCCTCGTTAATTAAGATGATACTACATGCCATGGTGGTTTTATAATGTACTTCACAATATAATACTTACAATCTCTTTCGAAGTTGTCTTATCACATCTGCATTATATATATATATATATATATATATATATTAAGTTTTTCTATAAAAATCATGTAAATAGAAACTATTACAAAATATTGTTAGAGATAGAATCACCATGTTTGGAAACTGACTCTGCTCTAGTTTAGTGTTTAAAACTAAACTAATTAGTACTTCAGAATATATACATAGTCTAGTGTCTGTGATGACATAGGTGTTGTGTGCGATAACCATGCACGAAAAGAGACATAGGAGTTGTGTGCGATAACCATGCATGAAAATATAGAAGAAACCAAAATAAACAAGGAGAGTCGATAGAAAAAGAGAACACGGTGCCCTTCATGTGAAACATTAGCACATCAGTCTGGAACCAAAGGCGGGAGGGTAGGAACCATCATTTCATTTATCACATAAGAAGACCAGGTCTCCCGAGCATGGTGCATATCCTCTGTCATGGCCATGCACTGGTCCAGAATTTCAAAATGGAATTTGACATCATTGATGTCACTTTGAAGCTCAAAAATCATCTCTTGGAGTGTGGGGAGGGCTACAAAAATGCGCTCTAAGTTTTCTTATTTGGTTGCATTTGAATTTCTCGTGGAGGTCACATTCACTAGAGTCATAGGTTGGTGGCCGGAAGAATGGGTGTCCTATCTGCGAATGGAGGGGCTAGTTGAGGCACCTAGATGTGGAATTTCAGAGGAAATCCATCCAGGGAAGGAGGTTGGGGCATAGCCCAGGGAACACCTACGCTGATTGAACCACTCAATTCTGCATCCCCAACCAAATGGAGTATGCCCATTGTCTTCCTTCCTCGAGTCTTCTTGATGGATTGGGGGAGCCTAATCCTTTTTCTATGGAGGAGAGCATTTGGAGGAGTTTCAAAGATTACGGGAGCTCGAGCCGACCGATCCAGGAGTTGTGAGAGTCAAGTTGGTGGTCCCATCCTCATGCATAGTATATATTTTCTAGTTTTTAGGTAGGGGTCATACGGATGGTCATACTAGGGTAGGTCTAGGGGTGGGTCCACTAATGTACTGGATAAGGAAGGATACCCGTGCTTAGATGCACAGGTATAATTCCATATCCCACACATGTTGTGCGGTTACACTAGACACAACCATGCATAGGGGCACGTGGGTGGGAAAAACAGGAACACATGAGATGCACGCCTATTAGAATTACGACTGCGCACTGTGCATAGTTGTTTCTCAGACAGTTGTGCATCAGTGCACAACTGTGTAGAGAACAGGTGTGCACCTGTGGGTGTGATAGTTGTGCATTGGTGTGCAGTTGCTTCTCAGACAACTGCGTATTAATGCGCAACTATACGAAGAGCATGCATGCATATGTGCATGCTTGTGGGGGTGAAAGCCGCAGACTAGAGGAGAAGCCAAGGGGTTTTGAAATTTTGAATTTTTTTATATTTTTGATGAATGATGAGTGTTGACCAAGTGTTTATGTGGGAATGCAGGTGATCATTTTTTGAGAGGAGAGTCATCATGCCACTCCAATGGAGGGAGCGAGACTGGGAGCACCTTTGGGAGGTGGTGAGAGAGGAGCATGGTGTTCAGAGACACTTGGAAGCCTGTGGGATTCTCAAGTTCATCAATTTCCCACTGAGACGGTTGCAGGAGTACCTGCTTCAGTATTTGATATCTATGTGGAGCATTGATCTGTAGTGCTTCATTGTGAAGCGACAACAACTGACACTCTCAGCTATTGAGGATGTATATTTTCTAATGGGGCTCCCCTTCCGGGGAATGGCTCTTCCTGTTGACCCCCAACTGCCAGGGGATGTGAGACTGATATACTTGGCACTGCGCTATTTCTCGGGGCCGAAACAGATGTCGGGTTCGATTATTCATATTGAGGTGATAGACGATATCTTGCATCAGTGCATCACAACCATGGTTGTGTTGATCTATGGATCCTTGGCTACTCAGCGGATCACTAGTGGTCAGCTGAGGATTGTAGAGAGAGTCTTGGATGGAGACTTCTTTTCCTGGGGGTTGATGTTGCACGCCAAGATGATGGGGAAGATTCACCGGTGTCGGACCACCAACTCCAGTGATTTTGTGTTTGGATCTATCCTGGTGGCATGGTTTCTGGAAGGGGTGCCCATGTTGCACCCGAAGATTTTTCTTCCACCTACAGGGCCACAGGAGCTATGATTGATGCGATGAGATCATATTTTCATGCGTCAAAAAGGGGAGAGGGTGGCCACTACTTTACGGCTACAGTGGCACATGTGTGGCTTCACATGCCACAGGTTATACTCCGGTACCCATATGGTGGGATGGCTTTTCGACACGACCCAGACATGGAGCTTCCTTGTGGAGAGCTTTGGGACCAGAGAGGTATGTTTGTGCATTTATGTTTTTTGATTTTGATAGTGTATCATATGATTATATATATATATATATGGATGTTGATGTTATCTTTGGTTTTTGTGTTTGCATATGTGGGGTCTCGAGGCCGTGAGTCGGCTCGCCATGGGCCAGTGTGACCGTCGTGGGCAGGGCCGCGGGTAGGAGAGCGGTGCCAGAGGGAAAATGATGGTGTGGGGCTAGCCAATGAGCTGAGGGTAGGCTAGAGACATAGTTTCGATGATCGAGGTGCAGGGCCATCGCATGCACCACGAGTAGAGGTTGGCAGGGGGTGGATCATTTTCGTTGCCAGTTCCAGGAGGTTCTTCAAGGTGCATCGAAGGGAATGTGGTCCCAAATTTAGGATGAGAGAGTCCTGGAGTAGTGTGTGGGTGTTCCGGTAGAGTGGAAGACCTTGATCCACCAAGAAGTTGTAGCGGGGTAAGCAATGAATGGTCAACTGCCCCCTGGACCTGGACGACCCCAGTTGGTGGAGCGCCTCCTGTTGATAGAGGACCCAGTGGGGGATATTTGGGGGCACCATGAGTGCCAGTTTTGGTTTTTGTATTTATAGAGGCTTGCGAGCCCATGTTGTACATGGTAGTTGATACCCAATTTGTATAGGGTAGGGGGTACCCATTTTGAACCTATAGGGGTGAGGGGACTCACTTGCTTACGGACAATGTATATGTTGTAATTTTGTAAACATTTATGATACTTTGACTGAGATATATCTATATGGATACACATCCTTTGGATCTTTGTGATGTTTACATGTGTTGATATTTGTGATGGTTTATGATGTCTAATCTATATGCTATGATCGATGTTTGATGATTTATGTATATGTAATGATGTATTGATGTAATAAATGCCAATCTAATACTAGGTTAGCCATGTTATCTGCTATTTGATTAAATTGTCATGGAATATGTGTAAATGTAACTTAATCAAATTTTCAAGATAAGAGTCTAACTTGCAGGTATTTGCGAAAGAGGCAAGGATCGCGAACATGGTATACCTTGTTGAGTTGTAGGACGAAAAGTTGAGAATCTAAATAATGCAACACAAGATTTCCTAATATTTTCAACTGATATGAGCGAAAATATTCTAAAGATGAATTTGACTTGACAGGTAGGAAACGACCAAGAATCCAAATATTTTATGAAATAAGTAATTCTTAATCTGCATTTTCCTCAATTTATTGAGTTCTTCAAAGTACGTTCTATTTTTTTCCTCTGTGCATTGATGAACGAGTATATGAGTTTTCCTAATTGAAGAAAGAAAGGAAACATTTACATTATGTATTCTCTCAAGTCTCCTATAAATGCATAGCTTCTACATGATATTTTTACTATTAAATTTAGGTTTGGAAGTTACACACGGTAAAAAAAAGAATGGCAGAAACACACACTCAAGCATTTCATTCTAGTAGTAGTCATGTTGTTATTAACATCTAATATTGTGATGGCATATAACGTTGGTACCGACACAACATATATTCCTGGTAATAATAAAGATTGAATATTTTATCTACTTCATTTCTTTATGTATGGAGTTATAATAAATTATCAGCTCATATTTATTTTGGTATAGTGCATAAAATTGCAGAGAAGACTTCTTCCTACAACTGTCGATACATTCCAAATTGCACAAGCTATGATAAGACAAAACAATGTTATGTGCATGGAACGGGGACTTACAAGTGTTGTTGTATCACCTGAGGCTTTTGCCCCTCGTTAATTAAGATGATACTACACGCCATGGTGGTTTTATCATGTACTTCACAATATAATAATTATAATCTCTTTCGAAGTTGTCTTATCACATCTTCATTATATATATATATATATATTTTTTAAGTAAGCTTTTCTATAAAAATCATGACAAAATATCAAATGTTTGCTAGAGATAGAATCACCATGTTTGGAAACTGACTCTGCTCCAGCTTGGTGTTTAAAAATAAACTAATTAGTACTTCAAAATATATACATGCCCTGGTCTCTGTGATGACATAGGATTTTTGTGCGATAACCATGCACAAAAAGAGACATAGGAGTTGTATACGATAACCATGCATGAAAAGATAGAAGAAGGAAAAATAAACAAGGAGAGACAATAGAAAAAGAGAACATGGTGTCCTTCATGTGCAACATTAACACATCAGTATGGAACCGAAGGCAGGAGGGTAGGAACCAACGTTTCATTTATTGCATAAGAATACCGGGTCTCCCGAGCATGGTGCATATCCTCTGTCATGGAAATGCACTGGTCCATAATTTCAAGATGGAATTTTACATCATTGATGTCGCTTTGAAGCTCAAAAATCAGCTCTTGGAGCATGGGGAGGGCTACTAAAATGTTCTCTGAGTTTTCTTATTTGGTTGCATTTTAATTTATCGTGGAGGTCACATTCACTAGAGTCATAGGTGGGTGGTCGGAAGAATGGGTGTCATGTTTGCGAATAGAGGGGCTAGTTGAGGCACCTGGAGGTGGGATTTAGGAGGAAGTCCATCCATGGAAGGAGGTTGGGGCATAGCCCAGGGAACACCTACGCTGATCGAACAACTCAATCCTTCATCCCCAACCAAATGGAGTATGCTCATTGTCTTCCTTCCTCATGTCTTCTTGATGCATTGGGGGAGCCTAAGCCTTTTTCTATGGAGGAGATTATTTGGAGGAGTTTCAAAGATTACGGGAGCTCGATCTGACCAATCCAGGAGTTTTGAGAGTCAGGTTGGTGGTCCCATCCTCCTGCAAAATATATATTTTCTAGTTTTTAGGTAGGGGTCGTACGGATGGTCGTACTAGGGTAGGTTTAGGGGTGGGTCCACTAATGCATGGGAGAAGGAAGGATACCCATGCTTAGATGCACAGGTATAATTCCATATCCCATGCATGATGTGAGGCTACGCTAGACACAACCATGCATAGGGGCACGTGGGTGGGAAAAATACGAACACATGAGATGCGCGCCTATTAGAATTATGACTGTGCATTGTGCATAGTTGTTTATCAGACAGTTGCGCATCAGTGTGTAGTTGTGTAGAGAACAGGTGTGCACTTGTGGGTGTGACAGTTATACATTGGTGTGCAGTTGCTTCTTGGACAACTGTGCATTAATGCGCAACTATATGAAGAACAGGTGCGCATATGTGTGCACCTGTGGGGGTGAAATCCGCACACTGGAGGAGAAGCTAAGGGGTTTTGAAAGTTTGGATTTTTTGATATTTTTGATGAATGATGAGTGTTGACCAAGTGTTTATGTGGGAATGTAGGTGATAATTTTTTGAGAGGAGAGTCATCATGCCACTCCAATGGAAGGAGAGAAACTGGGAGCACCTCCGGGAGGCAGTGAGAGAGGAGCTTGGTGTTCAGAGACACTTGGCAGCCCGTGCGATGCTCAAGTTCTTCGATTTCCCACTGATACGGTTGTAGGAGTACCTGCTTCAGTATTTGATATCTATGTGGAGTGTTGATATGTAGTGCTTCATTGTGAGGGGACAACAAATGACACTCTTGGCTATTGAGGATGTATATTTTCTAACGGGGCTCCACTTCCGAGGAATGGCCCTGCCTGCTGACACCCAACTACTAGGGGATGTGAGACTGATAGACTTGGAACGACGCTAAACTCAAGGCCAAAACTGATTTTAGGTTCGATTATTCATATTAAGGCGATAGACGATCTCTTTCCTTAGTGCATCGCAACCATGTTTGTGTCGATCTATTGCTCCTTGGCTACTTAGCGGATCAATGGTGGTCATCTCAGGATTGTAGAGAGAGTTGTGGATGGGGACTTCTTTTCCTGGGGGTTGATGTTGCACTCTAGAATGATGGGGAAGATTCACCGGTGTCATACCACTGACTCAGGTGATTTTTCATTTGGATATATCCTGGTGGCATGGTTTCTGGAGAGGCTACCCATGTTGCGCTCGAAGATTTTTCTTCCACCTGCAAGGCCGCAAGATCTATGATTGATGTAATGAGATCATATTTTGATGCATCAAAAAGGGGGAGAGGGTGGCCACTACTTTACAGCTACAATGGCACGTGTATGGCTTCACATGCCATAGGTTATACTCTGGTACCCATACGGTGGGATGGATTTTCGACACGACCCAGACATTGAGCTTCCTCGTGGAGAGTTATGGGACCAAAGAGGTATGTTTGGGCATTTATGTTTTGTGATTTTGATAGTGTAGCATATGATTATATATATATATATATATATATATATATATATATATATATATATGGATGTTGACGTTATCTTTGGTTTTTGTGTTTGCATATGTGGGGCCTCGAGGCCGTGAGTCGGAGATGGTTGGAGAGTTAGCTCGCCATGGGCCAGTGAGACTATCATGGGCAGGGCTACAGGTAGGAGAGCAGTATTGGAGGGAAGATGTTGGTGTGGGGCCAACCGATGAGCCAAGGGCAGGCCATAGACGTAGTTTCAATGATCCAGGTGCAGGGCCATTGCATGCGCCACGAGTAGAGGTTAGTGGGGGGGTGGAGCATTTTCGTCACCGGTTCGAGGAGGTGCTTCAGGGTGTGTCGGAGGGAATGTGGTCCCAAATTTAGGATGAGAGAGTCTTGGAGTAGTGTGTGGTTGTTCCGATAGAGTGGAAGACCTTGATCCACCAGGCAGTTATAGCAGGGTAAGGAATGACTGGTCGATTTCCCCCTGGACATAGAGGACCCTAGCTGGTGGGGTGCCTCCTGCTGATAGAGGACTCGATGGGGGAGATCTAGGGGCACCATGAGTGTCAGTTTTGTTTTTTGTATTTATAAAGGCTTGCGAGCCCATGTTGTACATAGTAGTTGATACCCAATTTGTATAGGGTAGGGGGTTACCCATTTTGTACCTATAGGGTTGAGGGGACTCACTTGCCTACGGACGATGTATATGTTGTACTTTTGTAAAAATTTATGATACTTTGACTGAGATATATATGTATGGATACACATCTTTTGGATCTTTGTGATGTTTACATGTGTTGATATTTCTGATGGTTTATTATGTTTAATCTATATGCTATGACCGATGTTTGACGATTTATGTATATGTAATGATGTCTTCATGTGATAAATGCCAATATAATACTAGGTTATCCATGTTATCTGCTATTTGATTAAATTTTCATGGAATATGTATAAATGTAATTGAATCAAATTTTCAAGATAAGAGTCTAACTTGCAGGTATTTGCGAAAGAGGCAAGGATCGCGGACATGGTATACATTGTAGAGTTGTAGGACAAAAAGTTGAGAATATAACAACATGATAAGGTGATGAATGTGGCGGTGACTGGCCTCGGAGAGGAGACCAATGACAACAACGTATTCTGCTTGGTTGTTGGTGGTTGATCCCAAACATATGTCGTTGGAGTGGAGAAGCTCATGTGAGGGGGTATAGAGGATGCAAGTGGTTGAAGCGAGGTTCTGTGTCGAGTGGCTAGCACCATCAATGTAACCGATGTGGTAGGCTGATGGAGGATGAAATCTCAATAACACAAATTGTAGATCAGACATGAGGCGTGGAGGTGAAAAAAGAAGACTAAGAACTCTATAAATGTGTACAAAGAAAAATCCTAGTGTAGGATGACTATGCTTAGGCATAAAACTTCATTAAGTATAACCCATTGATGGGTTCTTTGAGAGGATAACCTTCTAGAGAGGATAGGATGTATGCGCCTTTAGTGAGGCAGTTTTGGAAAATGTCGGGTCCATGCCATAATGATTCGAATTTCCCATGACCTAGAGTATCATGGGGGATATCGTAGGCTAGGATGATATCTCCTTTATTAAATGAATGAAGATTGACATGGCGGTCAAAGGTGTCTTTGGACCATTTTTTATCTACCTCATTGTTATGAAATGAAGACCAATGATCTTCATCCAATGACTCTAAGGTCATCAAGTGCTACTCCATTCGAGCAATGTTAGGTTATAGCTTGATGGCAATGCGCAACGTGGTAATTTCGCACTCGATGGGGAGGGTGGATTCGATCCCATGGACGAGATGAAACAGTGTAAAACTGGTGGTAGTTTTGACTCCTGTACGATAAGCCCATAATGTCGGAAACAACATATGATGCCAATTGGTATTATGTTTGTTGAAGATAGGTTGCAACATGGTTTTGAGGACTTTGTTTACAGGCTCAACCCGTCTCTTGGAATGAGGGTAGTATGGGGAGGAAAACTCATTGGAGAAGCCTAATTTTGAGGAGAGTTCTTCAAATATCTCATTCTCAAAGTGTTTACTGTGATCGGATACTAACTATAGTGGAATTCTAAAATGGGTAATGACGTGGTTGAATAAAATACGCGCTACTGTGTCAGCGGCATTGTTGAAGGTAGGCATGGCTTAGGCCCATTTGGTAAAGTAATATACTTCTATGACAATGTACTTGTTTCCATTACTAGATGGAGGATTACAAGTCATGAATTTGATGCCCCATTTGTAGAAGGGGTCGGCGGTGGTGAATATATGTAGAAGAGAAGGTGGCGCCCATGCTTTGTTTTCATAGAGATGGAACTTGTCGCATCGCTTGAATACATGTATGTAGTCATGAAATAGTGTGGGCTACAAGTATCCTGCTCAAATGATTTTTTGGGTGGTGGACATATCTGAGAGGTGGCCACTGCAAGCTCCATTATGGAAATCGTTCAAGACTTTGTCTGCTTTGTCGATGGTCAGACATCGGTGGACTAGGGTGTCGACCCCACGTCGATACAAGACGTCTCCGATGAGAAGGTATCGAGGGGCCTAATGGTGAATGCATTGACGATCATCTTGAGAGAGATGAGACCCAAACTTATGTGTCTGAAGGTAGACAAGAAGGTTTCCATACCAGGGGTCATCCGAGGGGATGAAGAATAGGTGTTCGTCGGGAAAATCCATATTGACGGGTGAAGATTTAGCATCTGAGGGAAACGTCGTAATGATTTCGATGAGAACAAGTTATTTCTTTCTTTTGGGAGTTTATAACTCTAGGTTGTATTCCTAAAGAATGACGATCCATCAGAAAAATATGCCATTAATCTATCGTCGACTAAGCAAGTACTGCATGGGGTTAGAATCTTCTATGACTTTAGTAGTGTGAAGAAATATATAGTGACTCAGTTTTTGAACTGTGAGGACAAATGCGAGGGCTTGTTTCTCACCATGATGGTACTTCAGGGGTGGTCTTGAAATATTTTTTCTGATGTAATAAATAACATGCTCTCGTCCATCATCCCCTAGTTGGATGAGGACTCCTACTACTGAGACGACTGAGGCTGATAAGTAGAGGATGTAATCGCGATCATAGTCTGGAGGACCAATCAAAGGGGCTTTGGATAACACCACTTTTAAATCATGAAAAGTAGTTTGGGCTTGTTCATCCCATCGAAATGGGATATCATGACGTAGTAAGTGAAGGAAACCATGTGCGTGACTGGCATAATCTGGGACAAAGCATCATAAAATGTTGGCTTTGCCTCATAGATTTTGCAGTTGGCACAAATTCCTAGGTGGTGGAATTTCAGTGATAGCTTGGACCTTGAGGGGGTCCACTATGATGTCGTGTTGAGAGATAATGAACCAAAGAAGGCATCTGACGGTGACGCAAAATACACACTTGAGGGGGTTCAAGAGTATATTGTATTGGTGACATCGTTGAAAGACAACTTGTAAGTCGTCTAAATATTGAGTTTGTTTCTTGGATCGAGTAGTGAGGTATTCCATGTAAGTGAGGATGATGCGAGAAAGATCATCGAAAACATAATTCATGGCCCATTGGAACATAGCACCTGTGTTTTTTAGCCCAAAAGGCATGACGCGATAAGAAAAAGTACCCCATGGGGTAGTAAAAGTGGTTTTATGTTGATTTCTTGGATGGATTTGGATTTGATTGTAGCTGGAGAACCCATCCATGAAGGAAAATGCCTCGTGGTCGGCACAGTCATCGATAAGTTGGTCGATGAAAGGGGTCAAAATTTTTTCTTTGGGACAAGCATGGTTGAGATTGCAAAAGTTGGTGTAGACACAAATAGTGCCATTTTTTTTGTTAACGGGGAATGGGTTGGAAACCCATGAGGTATATGCGATGAGTTATATGAACCCTGTGGCGCGTAACTTGTAAAATTTTTCTTTGATAGTCACATATTTGGATGGGTGTAGTGGGCGTTGCTTTTGACAGACTGGGGCGACATCTGGCCATGTGTCAATGCGATGTTCGACTATACAAGGATCAAGATCGGGCATCTTTGTATATAACCAAGAAAAAATATATCGGTATTCCTGAAAGAGAGATTTGTAAGTTGTTATTTCCTTAGGGGAGCATGCGGCGCCAATGGTGATTTCTTCTACGATTCTCAGTTTGATGGAAATGTCAATTTTTACAGTGGGGGAGATATTGACCATGTTGCCTTCTTCAAAAGCATCTAGGGTAGGGATAGGGTTGTTGAACCAGTCTATATTCCCTGACAAAATAAAATCCTTGGTTTTGATTTCACATATGGAAGCTTGTCTAGGAGGTTCAAAGGCTTCTTGTGAGAGAAAAAGCACTTGGTGATGGAGTGCATTCCATGAGAAATCAGGTGTAGTGAGTTCCTCCAAGATATCTTCGTCGCAGTGAAAAATGCAAGAATACAGGGGATCTGTGGAGGTGACACGAGTGACTGTCACCATGTGGTTGTTCTCAAGTGGCGAAGACGCAGAGGGGATATCACAACCATGTTGCGATGGATTTCTTGACATAACCAAATGTCCAGACACTATGGGAGGTAAACTGTGGTAAGGGGTAATATTTCGTGGGGTAAATGAACTAGAGAATTGGGAGGATTTGGGGGAATATCCTCAGACAGTCTATCTATGAACCATGGAGGGGTGGGAAGTGACTCAAGTTTAGGGGAGGTGATGTTGACAGTATCTAGAGAAGGGATAGGGGGAGTAACTTGCATCACATGAGGTGAGGTGGTTGAATGATTTTTAATAAGGGTTAATTGACTATGTCGGTATTCAATAATAAAAGGACACTGGTATGTGAAATAAAAAAGTGAGTCACAAAGAGAGAAAGGGCATCTCATCCGTTCAGGGATTAAGGTAGAGACATAATGAATGTCAGTGATGTGGGTACTTGAAAGTGGTGGTAGAGGGGGATCTTGCTGAAAAGTTTGAAGTATTATTGTTAACGTCTGGTGAAACTAAGGTAGAGCTAGGAAATGAAGAGTGTAGTGGAAATATTCTGAACAGATGGTGCAAGAGAATGTGGTTCACATCCCTTTACTGCCTCTAGTGGAGGATGTTGTAGTAGTACTATATGTTCTCGATAAAGCGGTGAGTGATGTGGTTGCTCGAGGAATTTGGATAAGATTGCGTAACTCGGAAAGAGAAGGACATTTATTAGTGGGGTGTCCCTCTCTTTTGCATAGTGTGTAAGGAGGTTGAACTAGGAGGAAGTGGAGTTGTAGGCTCTTTCTTCTTCTGTCTGCCCCTAGATGTAGAAGTTGTGTTGGCGATAGGGGGTGAGGGTGGTGTGGTCAAAGTTAGTACTTGAATCTGCATCAAGATTCCCTCTGACTAAGGATGGAGACATGGTTAAGGAACCATCGTGTCTAGGTGTAGATACCATACAGGGATGGCTAGCACCATGCTGGGAAGCGTAAGCAATGCAGCTACCTGAAAATCTTGTACTCCTGGTGGGGCATAGAAGAAGTGAATTTGAGTGATGTCTTGGGGGATTGTCTCCCAAACCAGGATTTGCCCCTTGGGGAGGGGGAAATCGGGGATAAGTGGTGTAGTAGAGTTCTCAGGTAATCCCTGAGGTAAAATTTATTCAACTAGTGGGACGTCGAGGTGGGGAGAGGCCTCAGTGGGAGGAATGGTGTTTTTAGTGTCAGTTCCATTAGAAGATATGACACACACTTGTACTGAAGGGTGTATGAGAGGTGGTGCTCCATGGTATGCCCTCAGCAAGGATAGGTCCTTGAAAATTCTAGGGCCCATATCAATGATTGAATAGGCATCTGAGTTGGTGCAGACAAGAGGTAAGATGTTATCGATGTTGGCGGAATGGTTAGGCTCATAATGTGTGATTTGGTCGATGGTGATGATTTTCCCATTGTGGGGGAACATCTTCATTTGAAACAAAGAAGAAGCCATTGCCTTCATATTGTACATGTAGCTATGTCTAAACAAGATATTGTAATAGAGTAGGGCGTCAATAACCTCATTGTCGATGAGGATGGTTTTGCCTCCGAGTTCGATGGGGACATTTTGAAAGAGCCCTTCAGAGGAGGATGGTCTACCATCAAAGGCTCTTAATGTGAAGGTGGATGGTATAAGCTCAGCGGAGCCAAGTTTCTGGCATACAGTTTTGGACATGATGCATGTGGATGCACCTTCATCAATGATACACCGATGAACCATGATGTTCTGAATCTTGACTGGTATCTGGAAAGATACCAGAGCAGGGAGATGAGGTCATCCGCTATCTAGATCAAATGTGATGAGTCTAGTATCAGCTAGGTCGACTGCCCCCAAGGAAAAAAGTAAGTATTTACATTTAGTTGGATAGGTTTGGAGGACCTCTACTATAGACATGGATGCAAGAGATTGTGCCAAGTCATCGACCAGACTGTAATTGTGTGTTTCCCTAGCCTGAGGGTTGTTGACATTCCTTCATAATTTAATGTGATGGATACAAATAGTAGGTTCAGTATTAGAGCATGGAATCATCAAAGGTTTTCTGGCTGTAGCTGGAGCTACTTCCAAAGTCACGGTGGGAGTAGATTTAGGGGGTGCACTGTATTGACGATCGCATGTTTGCAAAAGAATTTCTTCTTCGCTAGTGAGGAGGATATTGCGATCCGTCGAATTTCAAGGGTGGGTGGTCCCTGGGTTTTGATATTTTCCCATTTGTGGTGGTGAAGGATGTACCTCGTGTTGGGTATTCATCACAGCTTGGTGTGGAATAGGGTTTTGCAACACGACCAGGGGTGGTTGTTGCAAATACTGTTTTTGGCCCTTGGTTATGTAAGGAAGCAAAGATTAAGGAATAAAGGTGAAGTACGAACTGCACGAAAGGCACATAACCTGAGGAGGGGTCGAAGTGGTTAAAGAAGTATAAAAAAAGGAGAGAAGTAAATGAAAATATAGTCGTTGGAAGAGAAGATCGAGGAAGATAAAGTAGTAAAGAAGATGGATCATGGACAACTCAGCAAGCTGGAAAAGACACCAATAGATTATTTGGAGAACCTCACAGAAAAGAAGGAAGGGCGGGCTAGCAAAGCCTTGAAAACGCAGGTCAAGTGAACCTAGGGCTTTGGCACCTAGGGTTTTGGATCTAGGGTTTTGACACCTAAACTTCAGTATAAGGTTGTCCAAGAGTCATGTAATGTATAAATAAAGGTCTAGAAGAGTTGAGAGGGTTGTTCGTTTGTTGGTCATTGGTTACTACCATTGTGTGGGCACGATATTGAGATTATGTACTCTTGCATTGTAAGATCTTTAGCTGGGTGTGAAGATCGACCCTATAGTTGGGTGCATAGGGAGGGGAGATAAAGAGAGAAAGAGGGAGAGATCTGCAGCTAAGTGCGCAGACAAAACTATATGTTTTCATCTAATATATCAAGAAACACATTTTTGTGGGCGTAGCCCCGGGGAGAGGGTGAACCATGTATATCTTGTTGTTCTTTGTGATTGATACTATGTTATTTTCCATCTGATATATTGTTATTGCATTATTTTGTTAGATCAAAGATATAAATTCATGAAGCTAAGTTTAATATTGTTAATGAGTCTATGTGTTATATTGCATTGTTGACCTGGATTCACTTTGCATTTCCTCTAGTTGTAGACACCTGTGTCCTGCAACCCCCTATTGCTACTTCACGTGAGACTACATCTGCTTCGCAGGTGTTGTCAAAAGGGCCAGTAGTTAGGGATTTGTTGGTGTGTTGTAAGAGTTGAACCCTGGGTTTACCCCTGTGCCAACAAATGGTTTCGTTGATGAGATGAAGATGTTTTTGAGGGAATTTCAAGATGGTTTCCATCGAAGACATAAATTCAGAAGTGGATATAAGAACAAGAAAGGGACTTCTCTGAAGTGCAGAACAAGAACCCTAGAATTAGTACAGAAGAATGGTTGGGAAGGTACATCTTTATCGACATACACAAAATTTTCTTTGAAGGAGTTCATAAGGAGTTATACGAGTGGTTAGCTAGATTAGCAGATACCCAGTTTGAGATCAGATCTAGACCACCTATGGTTTGGAAAACAATGCTAATCAAGAAATTAAAAAGAGTCGATAATGTTGTGTCTAGAGCAGTGGATATCTGGTTCGATAGCACTATTGGAGGGTACATTACTGAGTTTGCTATTGACAGAGTAGAATCGTATAGTCAAGGAGGTATTTCTTTAAGGGACTGAGAGGAAAGTTCCTACACTTTTTAAAGCTGATGATTAAGATGTTATTGCATGAGAAGAATATCTCGAAGATATAGTGAGCTTGTTACACATGATTTTGGTCACTCTAGTGGTGTCTCTATAGGCGATGTGTTCAGGCTCCCGCAAGGACTTTTTGCCTAAGAAAGATGATTGCTCTCTTCTTTCAAAAAACACATTTTTAAGATGAGTTCACAGACTGCCTATGTTACAGGGTGCGAGAATCCCTCATTCTCGTAGGCCACCCACACTTAGGGTGTGAATTGTTCATAGTCTTCTCTATAGATAGGGTGCAAACCTATTTTTAAGATTGGAAAGGAGAAGAGGTCACGAAGGTTCTAGAAGGGGATCTTCTAGAAAATGAGTTGGCATTTGCATGGTTGGCATCCTACTGACTTCTCAGATTTGGTGGGATCATCCTCATCCATTTAACCAACCCTCCTTCTCCTATATATTGAAAGGTTTCTCATGGAAAATGTTAAGCAAGATTGAATGCAGAATTGGTGAAAGAATTGTGTGAAGAACCCTGCTTAGACAGAAGCTTGAAGACTCTATTTGGTCTATCAAGAAGAATTGGATCTTCTTCATGCAAGTGCAGAGAAAGTGTGTGTGTTGGAACCAAGGGTCATTGAAAGGAAGCTTGTGGCATCAAGGCGATCAAGTTGTATCTTCTACTTTCATTTAATATAATACATCATCATGTCCCTTTCCCATAAAATCACTCTTATTTTATAGCATAACTCCTTGATCATATGCATAAGTTGACATCGAATATACTTTTTCATATTTACTTTGGTTGGTTTGTGTTGTCTTGGACCTGACATCACACGAGAACTGGAGCAAAGCAGGAACAACAGAGACCTAAGGAAGCGATATAAAGGTACGTCACTCGTTCCTCCTTATTGGTAGATTCAATGACTACAACTTAGGGAAAGAGTCGTGTCCTATCTTGTTTTGTTTTAGATCCAGGTGGATCTAGGGAGATCTGTTAGTGTCCGCACCTACCGATTTGTTCGATAACAAAATTGGTGACCATACTGGGGATGCAACCCATTTTTGGTGGTTTTTTCTTGGCCATTTTCTCTTAACCTACCATTTTTCATTCCCGTCAATCTCTGAGTCTTGAGGAGACCCTTACAGAGTCCTTGGATCCAGAAGTTCCCTCGGAAGTTTTGTCCTTTTTACAAAATTTGCTTGATTACAGACCTTCTTGCACTACACCCTTCTATAGCCTGTGAGAACTACTAAAGTTTGCACCCTGTTGTTAAGTTCAATGTGAACTTCTCGCATTCTGCCTATGTCTAGCCTATGAGAATCCTTGATTCTCGCATTGTACTACACTTCCAGCCTGCGAACCCACTTGCAAAAATTTTGGATGAAGCCTTTTGTGTCCTCAGATGCCCAGATTTGTTTGTGTGTCTAGGAAGAACTTCTCTGGCCAATGATTGAATGTTTCTTGACTTCAAATCTTGTGAATGATTAAGCTCTTCTTGATCATGTTTTCTCAATTTTTGCCTCTTGACCTTTTCACAACAAGGGTATAATCTCTGGTTTTGAAATCCAAGTGCTTGTTTGCTTGGGAGCCTTTGATTGGTTTAAAAGTTGAGATCAATTGTTCTTTTCAATTGCTTATTACTTGGAAAATTGTTACCCATGTGCATTTGAAGAGACTGGTCTTGTCATTTTGTTATTTTTGTCTTCATTGAAAAATTGGCTTGGGTGTTTGTTGTGTATTTATTTTTCGTTGGTTGCTTGTTTTTTTTCTTAGTTCCACCTTTGTTGTTTGGTTTCTAATAAAAGTTAAAGTCATTTTATTTTTTAAGAAACTTTTTTTGAAAATATTGGCATTCAAGTACTGAAAAAGAATGAATAGGGAATTTGCATTGTTCATGGTTGTTTGATATTACATTTCAAAGAAGATCATACATCTTAGTTTGTATTGTTCCAGAAAACTCCTCTTTCCCTCCTATATATAGGATTCATTGAACAAAAAATTTGTATCATTCATTCCTATTTATGCATTTTCGGGTCAGAGTCTCACACAACATTGGTTTCATTTCTGTCTCATTTTGAGTAACAACAGCCTTTAATGACATTGCGCAATTTTAAAATCCAACTAGTAACTTTTTCTATGACTCTTTTACACCAACATTAGCTAGGCTAGAGCTTTGGAATAGGCAGTGAGACATACTCTCCAAAGCACAAAACACACAATAGTATCTTGTGATAAGGAGTGTCAAATTTCATTTGCATCATTTTGTCCTGGGAAGCCCTTCTCACACAAGGGTCAAACCCAAGGTCACATTGAGATTGACAAAGTTACTCACCTTGCTTTGTTGATATCGGTGTAGAGATTGCACATATTATGGGGGTCACTTGAAGATATACCAACAATGATGAGTGGAAGCCTCTCAAGCTGATTTTGGGCTAGATACCCTACCCTTGCATGTGGATCAAACTGTCAATTGTTCCCTAAGGCATTATTGTTGTTGGTGGTAACCTTAGTACCCTACCTTCTTAGGGTCTTACACAAGGTGAATGTGAAGGGGCAAGTCTTCACGGTACCTGGAATCGATGTTGGCCAAACTCACTTGGAATCCTTCGAGGGTATACCCACGATTATGTGTGGGAGATTACACCAGGGTGTAAGTTCATTAAGCAGGTCGTCAACGTAACTTTTCCACCCTAGCCCAGCCCCTTCTTGTCTCGTCGTCACGACATTGGATTTCATCACCAACTAGTGACTTCGGAATTGGGAGGTCTTGTTTTCTTTGTTTTGCTTCCTAGATTTTACTAGCGCATGTTGTTTGTTTACCCAAGTTGGCCATAGAATTTCTTTCATAAGATTTCAACTAGATCATAATTGACCCTCCACGCTGTTCACGTAGAATTCAAGGCCTACCCCCAGAAGATCTGGAAGGTTCTCAACCCTTTCCTACCAACTCAGTGGAGGGCTCTCCTCAATAGAGTAAAGTCCAAGACGTCGCCACTCCACAAGTGGAAAGAACTGACTCTCTAGAACGGTTCTGAATTACCAATTATCAAGAGGACTTTCGACTTCCTACCGACTCTGAGAGATGTATTATTTGAGTGAATTCTTCTAGAGATCTAGTTGTTCAGTCTTCTGGATCACCAACCGGACCTTTCATAGGACCTGAGGGTCAAGATCCTTTTTGGACTACTGGAATTTTTAGATGGGATCTCTTTGGCTCAGGATAAGATGTTGATATCACTGTCACACATGAGCTTCCTGAAACATCTGATCCAGGCACAGTAACTTTTACTACTACATATTATTTTCCTGATACAGAAACTCCACCAGCTGACCACATCTTGACTCTCCCTCTACAAATGGTCCATTACACAATGGTCCCAGATACTACAAATCCTCACACCAGGATTACAATGGTTGGTCAAGCCCCCATTGGCACATCGCTTTCACCCAGAAACACCCCACCACTTCCACCCGGATATCATGCGTTGAATGCTTCTATTCCTGCTCCTACACAAATCTCATCTGGGACTCTTGGTGGTTCCACTCCTTTTGGGCACCATCTTCCCGGTTTCATTCCAACACTTCCTCCACCCCCTTTTAGAAAACCTCTTCCATCCTCTATTGGAGGCACCAATCCTAGTGGCACCATCCCGTCTTTCACATCTAATTACCAGATTCCTGTTAGTGGACAATTTCACCAAGGAGGCCAAACTCAACCCCCTTTTGCAGGACAAATCCCAACTGGGACGCAACCCCCGATTGGAGGGCAACCCCCACCGACCCCACCCTATGGACAAAACATACCTCCATCCTTGGCCCAGTATTGGAATCATCTTATACAACATAATTCTCAATTGACTGGGGGGAAACCTCCTCAAGATAGCTCCGTCATACCCCCTAGTACAGGGCAACCCTATCCAGGTACGTCTAATCCTATTTGGGGCTCAAATGCTCAACCCCACGCCCTTGTTCAAGGGTACAACCCTATGAATTACTTTCTTCCACACAAACAACCGAATCTGCCTGAATCCTCGCATTATATGCAGACTGCTGATGGTCCCACTGGTTTACCGACGGGACTTCCTCCCCAAAGTCACCAGTACCCACATGTGAATAGACAGTTACCTTTCTTATCCACTCTGGACCTCCCGAATCTGTCAAGAATTTTAAATGATCCAATCTGTCACTCTCCTCAATGGCCCGCCATACCAGCCAAAATACCATCTAACATCCCTAAATTTGATGGAAAACTGGGGGAGGACACGAACAATCATGTAATGACTTTTCACCTTTGGTGTTCATCCAACTCCTTGATGGATGACTCTATTTTTTTACGCCTTTTTCAGTGAACCCTCACAGGTTCCACCACGAAGTGGTATATAGAATTACCATGAGGCTTCTTCACCGACTTCAACACCCTTGCTATGGCTTTCCTCACCCACTACCAGTTACCAATTCGCTACGAAACGGAAACCAAGATTTTGAGTTCTTTCAAATAAACTAAGGCCACTCATATCTTTGATCACATTCATGAGTGACGATGGAGGCAATGTCTCATCAAACTCGAACTTCCTGATCAGTTGCTGGCAGAGTGGTTCACGAAATCATTTGTGCGTGACATCACTCGTGACATTTCCATGGATGGAGTTGTCACCAAAGAATAGGCAATTAGTCGTGCCCAATACCTAGACCTCATTTACTCACAAACAGGTACTCTCTACGACTTACTCCCTAACGCACCTCGTCCTTCTACTTCTGCTACTTCAACCACTCTCGCTGCTTCCCATGCAACTGACATTGTGATTAGCACTTTCCATGCCCAACCGCATTCCATCTAGACCTCTGGCAATAACCCCAAACCCATTTCTTCTAATGTTCAAAATGCTCCATCTCCTACCCCTCCCACCAGCAAAACTTTTGAGGTAAATTATGTTCAATCTACCCCCGCCAGAAAACATAAATCCAAAAAAGGAAAGGGTAAGACCAAGGAGGATAAAAATAATCCACAAACTGAGAAAACCAAAACACCACATGTTGACAATAGGGATAAGCGGAAACCCCGATACCCTTGTCTTATTTGTGGTGATGATCACTACACTAAGGATTGTCCACGATGACCCGAGGTTACTAAGTTCCTTCAAGGGACCAAAAAACCCCCCACTCCGGCCTTATTGTCACAACCCATCCCTTCTCAACAACAGGCCCAATTGGTCATTCATGACCAACCTTCCCCCTCCAATACATCCTATGTCTTAATGTGTACAGGTGATTCAAAGAAGAATGACATCACACTTACCACTTGAGCCAAAGATTATTCTTCCTCCAAAGAGAAGGTCAATGTAATACCTCCTTCGGTGGTCCAACCATCTCCCACAACTCCACCTACCAGCAGTCCTCTTCATCTCGAATGATCGAGCCTACACACAGTTCTTTTCCCTCCTTCAAAAGGTGTCGTTCAGAAATCATCTTTCAATCTTCATGCATGCGCGGCCCAGAACTACAGTATTGTTGAAAATCTGGCCCAAGCACCATCCGCGATGTCATCCCTCGAAGTCCTTCAAAGTTGTCCTATACAACAAAAGGCACTGTTGAAAGCTATTGGTGGAATCGACCCTACAGATACAAATTTAATAATTTTTTACTTGGAAGATCACATTCCAAGGTTACCCCCTCAACTCGCATTCCAAATACAAGTTATTGTCTCCAAAAAAACCATTTGTAGAATAGTTATTGATGAGGGTGCCTCGATGTGTGTCATGTCTATTACTAGTTGGAAAGCCATCGGCTCTCCTCCTTTGACTGAATTCCACAACACACTCAAAGCCTTCAATGGATCTGGTTTTAAGCCTTACGGTGTCCTCCCTTCGTTGCCTATTACGTTAGAAGGAAAAACATTCCAAGTTGAAGTGGAGGTCTTTGATGCTCCTCTTGATTACAACCTTCTACTTGGTCATAGTTGGATTGATTCCATGCATGTAGTTGTGTCGAATCTTTTCCGCATCATGCATTTCCCACATCAAGGAAAAGTAGTGATTGTCGACCAATTAGCCTTCGTCCACTCCAATACACATACCGGCAATGTACCATTCATTGCAACCCCCTCTCCCCCCTAGATACGAGAACGTTGGTGTGAGTCTTATTAAAGATTCCTCGTTAATGGGTACTTTCCCCATACCACCACCCGATGTTCCACATCCATTTGTCACCTCGATCAACATGATCTCCACCTCTATTCACAGAACTCTTGCGTCTTACGACCCATGGATGGTACCCAACCCTGGCAATCATCTTCGTTATGGCGACAAAATGCCTTTGAGTCTGATCGAATCTGCTTATCAAGCCATTCAATCGGCAACCCATGATACACCCTCTCTTGGTGATTTATCTCCAGACCCTTTCTGCGTCATTTTTCCCATGGATGAGATGATTATGTCTATTATGTCCATGGAAGATACCCCTTGGGACAATGGAAATCATCATTTCATCCTCTTCCTGGAACAACACACCATCGAGGGTTACCAACAGATCTCAACCCCGTCAACCATTGTCATCATTTATACCATTCTCAATTCCACACATGATCTGTTCTATGAAGGGAACTTAAGAAATATCTCACCCACCATCCCCCTTGACATATCCATAAAACCTGAAATTATTGAAAATGTGCATATCGAAGCTTCGTGTTCCCATGACAAAGTTGTCACCTACAAGTCTCTTTTCCAATAATTTTGTGACATCTTCGCCTAGAGATATGAATAAATGTTGGGTATTGATCCCAACATTATGATACATGAGATTAAGACATACCTCGACGCTAAACCCATCCGGCAACGACTTCGTCCGGTCCACCCACGTAAAGCAGCCACTATCAAGCTTGAAGTTGAGAAACTTCTCAAAGCGGGCTTTATTTACCCTGTGGCTCTAACTGACTGGGTTTCCAAACTTGTCTTGATTGACAAGAAACAAGGCACAATCCACGTGTGCATTGATAATAGGGACATTAACAAAGCGTGTCCTAAATACAACTTTCCTACCCCCTTCGTTGACCATATCATCGATGATTGTGCTGGAAGTGAAATATTCTCTCTGATGGATGGTTTCTCTGGATATAATCAAATCAATATCGTTCCCGCGGACCAACACAAGACCACTTTTATTTGTCGTTGGGGCACTTTTGCCTATCGAAAACTTCCTTTCGGTTTAAAGAATGTCGGTGCAGCTTTTCAGCGTGCTATGTCTTACGCCTTCCATGATATCAAGCACATTGTGCATCCATATCTCAATGACTTACCTGCTCATTCCATGCACCATGTAGATCATCCAATACACCTCCATTCCATTTTCCTTCGATGTTGGTTTTACCATATATGCTTGAATCCCCACAAATGTGTTTTCTGCATAGAATCTGACCAACTTCTAGGCTTTATCATTTCACGTCAAGGGATCAGGGTAGATCTCAATATCCCTCCTCCTTCCTCACTTCACCAGTTACAAATGTTTCAAGGGAAGGCAAACTTTTTTTGTCGTTTCATCCCAAACTATGCTGAGCTAACTCTTGGATTTATGTGACTGCTCAAGAAAGGTTCTGAGTTCATATGGGATACCACTACCAACAAAGATTTTGAAGCCTTGAAACTATCTTTGACACGTACCCCACTACTCTCCCCACCTGATTACAGTCGGGATTATTTCCTTTTACCTCGTAGCCTTGGACTATACCATCGCTATAGTTCTCATCCAGGAAGATGATTCTCATGACAAAAATGTCATTTATTACTTGAGTCGGAGTCTCACGACTACCGAAACCAAGTATTTACATGTTGAAAAACTGGCCTTGGCAGTCATCCAAGCTGTTCAACGTTTCCGGCACTATATCCTCTCTCACAAGACTACAGTAATTTCTAACTGCAACCCTATGCATTACATTCTTACGCACCAACTGCTAGGGGGAAAATACTCCAAATGGATTGTAATACTCTAGGAGTTTGACTTAGAATTCGAACGCACTAAGTCCAAGAAATCCTTAGTGTTTTCCGAGTTGATATGAGACCTTCCCTGCTCTGAGACGAAAAATGTAGTAGCCGATTCATTACCCGATGAATCCCTTTTCCTGATTAGTTTCGATGACCTTTGGTACGGATATATCATCATATATCACCAGACCCAGGCTTTTCGGCAATACACTACCAAGCCCGTCAGTATATTATCCTCGGTGATACTCTTTATCATGTTGGGATTGACTCCACTTTTCGACGCTGCCTCACGTTTGACGAAGCTGAGAAAGCCCTCAATGACTGCCATTCTGGAGTTTGTGGTGGTCACATGTCTGGGTATGCTACTGCCCAGAAGATCTTACGAGTAGGGTATTTTTGGCCCTCTTTATTCAATGAATGTATAATCGCCATCTAAAAATGCCACACTTGCCAAACCTACAACAATAAAATACAATCACACCCTGCTCCTCTACACTCTGTGGTCTTCGTTGGTCCTTTTTCAAAATGGGGTATCAATTTCATGACATTTCACCCTCACTCGGTCGAGGGGCATGGATACATTATTGTAGCCGTAGATTATTTTACAAAATGGGCCGAGGCGATGCCAACATTCGACAATACCGGAAGGACTGTAGCATTATTCATATTCAATCACATCATTTCTCGTTTTGGTGTTCCTCAGGCTATCGTTACTGATCACGGTAGCCACTTTAGAAACTTCATGGTGTCCAAACTCACTAAAAAGTTGGGTCTTCTCCATGAAAACTCAACACCCTATAACCCACAAGCCAACGGCCAAGTTGAAGCGATAAACAAGGTCCTCATTACCATGCTTCGACAAATGATAGGGATTCACAAAACAAGTTGGCACACGATGTTGTTTTCATCATTGTGGGCTTACCAGACATCCATTAAGTCTACTACCGGACTTACACCATTCCAGTTAGTTTATGGTCTAGAAGCCATCTTGTCAATTTAATGTGAGATACCCTCCCTAAAACTAGCCATCAAACTTCTCCCAAACACTTCTGCCAAAGAAGAACATATGTTCTATCTCATGCAATTAGACAAAACCTGTCATGATGCCACCCTGGTTATAGAATCCCAAAAGAAACGCGTCAAATCCCAATACGACAAACATGTCAGGCCACGCGTTTTCTCCGAAGGTGATCTGGTTCTTCTTTAAGAACAAGATCGGAATATGCTAGGAGATGGAAAATTTGAAGTTATGTGGCGAGGTCCTTATATCGTGAGAAAAGTTTTGGAGAAAGGAGCTTACGAGTTGGTAGACTATGACGATATCCCTTTGAGTGAACCCAGAAATGGGTTGTACTTAAAGAAGTACTATGCCTAAGATCACCTATGCATAAGTGCTTGTATTTTATTGTATCATACTTTTTGTGTGTTACTGTAGTATGCTTTTTCATTATTTGGTCTCTACCCCCGACCGCGTATGTTACGTTGTGCTTGGTTTCCAGATGTTGAAGTCTTCGCTACCCCACATTGGCTTCGCCGATGGTGCTAGCCGTAGTACTCAGAATCTTGCTTCTGCTGCGTGGGAAATTTACGCACCTACAAACGAACTTATCAGTCTTTGAGGTGTGTGCCTTGGTTGTGCAACCAATAATATTGTAGAATATAGCACCATCATCAAATTGTTGATTGATGCTATTTCTCTTGGTATCCTCCACCTGGTTATATGACTCGATTTGCAGCTAGTAGTACTACAGCTAAGTAATGTCTATGTTATTCAAAGTCGTACTTTATTATGGGTATATTTACGAATTCGCCTCTTGGAACTTTATTTTGATTATATTGAGTATCAGCACATTCCCAAATGTATAAATACATTGACTGATGCATTAGCTAACTATGTGTTAGACAGACATTTGGGCCATTTGTAAACCAATCACATATTACATGTATAACACAACACAAGATAAGCCGGTAAGAGCCGTATATATGTATATAACGATCAAAAGTGTTTACAAAAAGTTTCCGTCCAAGGACCAAAATCTCAAAAATACGAAGCCCATGGCTTCTACAAAATAGTGTCACGGATGATGCTCATGATAACACACAATTGCTTGGGCTACTCTACGAAGGATTCGACTAATAGACTCGGACACGCCCACAGTATGGCGTTGGTAACGTCTAGGGATCTCCCCAATAGCCATATCTGGGATGTCAGTAGTCAACCCCTCCAAGTTCTGCTCCACTGCCTTGTAGTCTTTGGCATCCCATCTCGCTACTGGAGCCGCCTCTCCTTGCCATTGAATAGGATATCTTCCTGGAGGTCAATATGGCCCCACATCTGTGTCATCAAAAAGAGATTTTTTGATTAGTTCTTGGATAAACACAAAAACATTTCATATGATAAAACTTGCAAAAACATTTAAAAAGAACAAAATGTGTACTTCTTACCTAAATCATCCCACTGAGCATCCTCAGGCAAGGCCAAATCTGGATCCCCTCAAAAATCCAAACCAATGTATGTGTAGTCATCAATCATCAGCATCTGGGGGCACAACTAGTCGAAAAATGAATCATTATACTTGATGATGGGCCCTGCTACATGTCGAGCCATGAGGTTGCACCACCTCAGCATCCTCGGATCCTGTGGGGATGGTAAACCCCAATCAACTTGTAGTCTCATCAGTGGGACCCTATCGAGGAAGAAGGACACCAAAAGTGATCCATACCCAAACTATTTCAAGTTACCCCTCCTACACTTCGTCAATTGCCTCTTCATACTGCGGAGAACTACATCCGACCAGTTGAAGACCCGAGGCTCTGTGCACTCTATGGCGTATTGGAAGTAGCTCTGGAGAGCCATGTGTGGAGCTGTGCTCCCAACCATGCATGCTATAGTGAACAAGATGGTTCGCAGGGTCAAGTCTTGGACCCCCCAAATAGAAACCTTACCCTTGCTTCTTTCTGCCTCGGGAACACAGTATTGGCGACAATACTCACTCATAGGGAGTCCACTGCCTCGGCCACCGGTCAAGCTAGCATGGTACCCACACTGTGATAACCCTGTTAGAAAATAGATATCCTTGATATCTAGGGTCAACGTATGAAATCCCATGTGAAATAACTATTGGTCCACATCCCACATATGGACTAGGTATTCCAACAATCTGAGTTAGGCTCTCATGCTTGGAATCCTGAAGAATTTCAAAAGCCCATAGTCCTTGAGGGCAGCGAATGTACCTGGGTCATTCCCGACAATAGCATCATCTTCCTCATGATCTATTTCTCACCACTCCATCATTGTGATGGTCAAACAGCTGCACAAGAACCATGAAAGAAGAGTTAGAACCTTGTTACAAACTTTTGCATGATTTTTATTGGGAAAAACTGAACTTTAAAATCTAAGTTTTGGCCCTCACAGGTGAGCCTTTGCCACAGTGCAAGATTCTCATGGGTGCCCCAAAGGCCACCTATGAGAATCCTAGATTCTCGCAAATCCCGCAAAGCCTGCCTGCGAGAATGCTCGAATGCATAGTGGGGCCCTAAAATGGACTTAGAACCCAAGAAATTGCCAATAAAAACAAAAAATGAACCATGGAAAAGTTAAAGGATCAAAATCTTACCTCGTTGGCAGAAACGGTTTGCCAAATGGTCGTTTTTTCCTTACGCAATCGAGAAAATAAATTAGGGGGAAAATGAGGTGTGTTGGGCAAAGTTTTTGGCAAAATCACAATGAATTGGTAAAATCCCTTTTTACCCATATTTATTCACTTTTACCATTTTTGTTGATTTTTTACATTATTTTGTCTATAAAACCTAATGCCCTAATAGCCCTATGAGTGTGGTTTTTTGTAGATATAGAAACTTTGAAGTCCAAATGAAGGAGTATGGGTGTTTTTTCTTTTGTCGCATGTACAACTACTTTTTAGGGTTTTTAAAAAAACCTCGAGCTCAGTCTTCATTTGTTCTCGTGCTCAAACATATATGAGAACGTAATCAAGTATACTTTTTCTCGTCTTTTCGTACTCGTATGGTAACATGAAAATGACGAACCTAAGGGAGTGTCCTTTAAGATCTTTTCATGCTCCATAAAAATGAAAAGATTGTCGAGTGATCCTGTTCTCTTCACTCTCATTAAAGTGTCTTAAGAAAACGTTCGATGGGCGATAGTTTATCACTTTTTCAGTCTCGTCGGACTTATTTACGAAAAAGGAAATGGGAGAGTTCTCTTTAAGTGTTTTTCAGACTCTCAAAACATGAAAAACTCCCAAGTTTTCTATCCTTGGACTCATTAAACAAACATCGAAAGACCTGTAATGGGACCGAACCACTCCTTCCTAGGGTTCGTTAAATATACTCCGAGGGACTCATCCGAAGGATGAGCTTACATCAACAAGCATATGTGATCCTCTTCAATCTTGCATAAAAATAAAGAGGTACTCGCCATAAATGGTGGGGGAAATTTTGGGAAAGGGATGTGTTTTCGTATTCATATTAATGGCAGTAAGCGTCACTCTTGAACATGACACCCCCTATTCGTCATTTGAATCCGAGTTGGGAAATCCATTTGTATCTCATTCGACTTGCTACAAGGTCATATCTTGGGTCATCTTTTAGTCAGTGTTGCCAAGTCTTTGGTCATGTAGTTCATATGTTCAAGAGAAGTTCACACCAACCCTCTATTGAGTCATCCATCTGCAATTGTCCATTCTAACTATGTCGGCCTTCCCTGTGTCTGTTTCGACTCGTATTCATACTTTCTCTCATCCTAAAAATATGTTACTTATTTCATGTCATTGATGGGGGATACATCAAATACCTCCTGTGATGAGTCTTGCTCCATCGAATCCAAATCATTATCTGGAAATGAGACTTAGAAATCATTTAGTACCTTGGAACCTACCTTGGAACCTACATGCCTTAATGGCAGGTCTCTTCGCTTTCGGCAAGGGTTTCACATCATTGATCCCTGATCGAGAGATTCCGCTGAGTGTTCATCTTTATCTCATTCATTTGAATTCGTTCGGATTGTACTTCGGTACCTTGGGAGTCATTGACATCAATGGTGATTTCCCTCGCACTTGTTAACGGTTTTCATCAATGACAGGTAATCAAGTGGTTTCTACCATGTTCGACTTTAGCACATGTAATTGCATGGCTAAATTTGTACTTTCAAGTGATGGAATTGAAGACCCTGGGTCTCATATTTTTGATCCAGACTGTTATGGAGTATGTATGATTTGTGTCGGTGCATAGATCCACTTTGTATGTCACATGGCTATGTCGTCTTAATTTAAGTCTTCTCACATAGATCCACAGTGTATTCCTGGTGGCTATGTAGCATTTTTTACGGCATGGATCCACGGTGTATAATTGGTGGCCATGACTTACGTTTGTGATTCCATTCATTTGTGATCTGAGCATGGGAATGCCTACCTCAGAACCGGTATTATATTCTATAGATTCTTAATTGTTTACAGGTTTCTGATTAGGTGTGCTCCTGGTTTTTGACACACACACGCAGTTTACAAGGTATTTTGGCTGTCACAGATTCCAGCCTCATACTTTGGGGGGGATTCTGTTACACATGATTTTGATCACTCTGGTGGTGTCTCTACAGGTGATGTGTTCAGTCTCCCACAAGGACTTTTTGCCCGAAAAAGATGACTTCTCTCTTCTTCCAAAAAACACATTTTTAAGATGAGTTCGTAGGCTGCCTATGTTACAGGGTGCTAGAATCCCTCATTCTCGCAGGCCACCCGCACTTAGGGTGCGAACTATTCACAATTTGCTCCATAGATAGGGTGCAAATTGTTTGCAGTCTGCTCCATAGATAGGGTGTGAACCTATTTTTAATCTTGGAAAGGAGAAGAGGTCATGAAGGTTCTAGAAGGGGATCTTCTAGAAAATGAGTTGTCATTCGCATGGTTGGCATCCTACTGACTTCTCAAATATGGTGGGATCATCCTCATCCATGTAACCATCCCTCCTTCTCCTATATATTGAAAGGTTTCTCATGGAAAAGGTTAAGAAATATTGAATAAAGAATTGGTGAAAGAATTGTGTGCAGAACCCTGCTTGGACAGAAGCTTGAAGACTCTATTTGGTCTATCAAGAAGAATTGGATCTTCTTCATGAAAGTGCAGAGCAAGTGTGTGTGTTGGAACCAAGGGTCATTGAAATAAATCTTGTAACATCAAGGCGATCAGGTTGTATCTTCTACTTTCATTTAATATAATATAGCAGCATGTCCCTTTCCCATAAAATCACTCTTATTTTATAGCATAACTCTTTGATCATATGCGTAAGTTGACATTGAATATACTTTTCCATCTTCACTTTGGTTGGTTTGTGTTGTCTTGGAATTGACATCACAAGAGCACTGGAGCGAAGCAGGAACAACAGAGACCTAAGGAAGCGATATAAAGGTACGTCACTCGTTCTTCCTTATTGGTAGATTCAATGACTACAACTTAGGGAAAGAGTTGTGTCCTGTCCTATTTTGTTCTAGATCTAGGTGCGTCTAGGGAGATCTGTTAGTGTCCGCACCTACCAATTTTTCTGATAACAGAGATAATGTTCAAGAATTTAGACAGCGATGGTTACACAGAGGCTAGACTCATGCGTAGTGGGAGACTGTTCAAAGAGGTTCCTCTTGCGAACCTATATAAGAAAAACTACAGAGACGAGGGATTCTACAGTGGAGAAGAAGCATATCTAATAGACGAAGAGTATTCAAAGTCTACATGAACAAAATAAGTAGAGGTTGAGGAACTTTGGCAAGGATATCCAGAAACTTTGGTAACTACACCTATTTTTGAAGCAACTACTATTACTCCTCATGTTGTTTTAGAAGCATTAAGTAACTAGAGTAACTAGAGTAGTCAGAGAAATCTAATTACTGTTATAAGCGATATAGTACATACTCAGTCAATAAACCAAGGAAGATCTATGGCAGATAAAATGAGGTTACCCATCTTCAGAGGAGATGGATCTAAAGATCCAAACCAACACTGGTTCTTATGTGAATCTATATGGAGCATCAATGAAGTCACCAACGAAGCTATCAAGAGGGCTCAATTTAGTACCACCTTGAGGGACCGCGCACTGAGCTGGTACATGAATTTTGCTACAAGATTTGCACAACCTAAGCCATTGAATCGAATTAAGACTGCGTTGAGGGCAAAATTCAAGAAACCTAAGTCAGATTCATAGTGTATAATAGAGCTAAAAGAAATCAAGAAGAAGGTAACTGAACCTGTTTAGGAATTTGATCATAGATTTAAGACCTTGACGGGCCATTTAAGTTTTCATATTCCAGACGAACAACATAAAGAATGGTTCATCGCTACACTCCTACCACACATCAGAGTTCCTCTAATGCAATAGAAATTTGCTTCGTAGGATGAAGTGTTGGATATCGCCATGAAATTAGAAGCAGCCCCTGTAGGAGAATCCAGTCCAGTTATGACCTAGATTTTAAATCAGTTAACTAGTTTATCTTTACAGGTCAAAGATATGAAGAAAGATAAAGGAAAAGAGAAAAGAGAATATATATGGTGTATCAGATGTAAATTAGAGGGTCATGACAAAGAGCATTGTCCCCTATTTCATGACTACTTGGCCTCTGGAGCACCTATTCCTTTGAAGCAGGCTACTATACCCTAGTGTGAGGTATGTATAATTAGACATCGCCCTGGCGAATGTTATTATATGCAAAAATATGTCCAGACACCTACCAGTATTTATTGTACATTCTGCAAATCTGTGGGGCATGATGAGAAGGATTATAGGGCTTACAATCTCATGCATGAAAGATTAAGGGATACATATAGGATTCAAGGAGAAACACAACAAGAAGGAAATAATGTACAGCTCAACTCCCCAGGTAGAGGAAACTTCAACCCCCTTGGTGGATTCAGAGGAAGAGGATGAGGAGGAGGTATGGGTCAAGGTCGAGGTCAGATTATTTGCTATAACTACGCACAACCAGGACATTTGGCAAGGGATTTTCAGAACCCTTGTACTGCATGTAACTACTGTAACTTGTTTCATCATGTCATTGAGGATTGTCTAGTATTGTTGGCCAAACTTTGGGAGAGAGGAGGAGGAAACCAACAAGTCCAATTGATATCAGCAGAACCTCGCCATGAGGACCCGAGAGTCATTGTTATTACTAGAGGACGAGATGCTACAGGAGAATATAGGGTGACTCCAGGAAATACTGTAGAAGGATCAGGGATCAGAAGCGCCACAGATAAGGCAAAGTTATTTGATCAAAGGAGAGAGAGGTATACTTTTGAAGAAGCAAGGAAATAATTTGTAGGAGAATACAATTCTTCATCTAAGGTACAACCAGAAGTAAGGGAATGTGAAATTCCACCAGCATTTGATCATTCTACCCTCGCTAGGCAAGGAAAAGAGGTAATCAAGCTCATGGACTTCTTATATACTTGTATCAATTTGATTTAAGAAGAAAAAGTTGTGCAGGAGCTACAAAACCTGGTAAGACAGTATGAAATTGGGAGAATAGACCCTATGTTGAGTAGATATGTGAATCAAGTATCTAGGAAAAGATGTAAAAATAAGGACTTGCACCTTAGTTCTCAGATTGGATACTATGGCGTGGACTATGTGGTCCTCAACTTGGGATCAGAAGTCAATGTTATGACAAATCAGACTTGGGTGTTGATGGGAAAACCTAGATTGATTTATCAGGCTCAGGATGGCTAATCAGTAGGCGGTGAGCTCCTTTGGAATACTAGAGCATGTCCCTGTAGACATCGATGAGGTAAGGACATTTGCAGACTTCGAAGTGATAAAGATTCTTGATGATAGTTGTCCCTATCCTGCGTTGTTAGGAATTGATTGGGATTTCAACAATTCAACTGTTGTTGACCTAAAAAAGAGAAGAATGATTGATCCATATGGATATCGATGGCCACCCACCTTTTCCAACTGGCTCAAAACAATTTTCTGACAATTTTGGCAATTTACTATTTTTAGCAGTTTTAATTTCCGGGGCCATTTTGAGGGCCTAAATGAAGGTTTTTTGGGATTGAACTCCTCAATGATATCCAAAGGAATGATTGAGCCCCCAAAATGAATCTTCTCGATGATACATTTCCAATGGTCTATCACATGCCTAAAACAGAGATCGTATGCAAAAGTTACGACCCCGGGAAGTTGATGTACTAACTTACCCAAACAGGGCCCACATGACTTTTGGCGCTTCATATCCTAGGGTTAGGTTTTTGGATGTCTAGGGTTTTAGGCATTATTTCTTATTGTAAAAATGAATTCAGAGCCCCATTGTAACCTTCTTCTTGCAAATGCGTGCTGTCGTCATATCTCTTCTCAGAGATAAGCCACCACCATTCCAGCAAGCTTGTTTCCGCTGCATTTTACAGTTTCGGCTTATTTTGTTATTGAATAAAAAACCAGTTATACTATGTCTCTGTTATTTTGTGCTAAGAACCTATTAATAATATGTATTCATTTCGTTCTTCTCATAAAATCCAGATCAGTGGTATTAGAGCAATCTGCTCCTTGTCGTCTTAATGCATGTCCCCAACGAGGTCGGAGTACAAAGAGTTGGGTCTCGAGCTTGTTTCTCTTGAGGACAGAAGCTCTCACACGCCCAAGCGACCTCCCATGGAAGTAGAAAAGAAAGATGACGGGATAGGATATCCTTTAAAACTGTTGATTTAGGAAGCCCTCACACAACAGAGGAATGAGATGATGGATAGTTTCGCACAAATCATTCGGTGGCTGCCAACAGGCGACGCATCTTCTTCGAATGGAGGTGTCGCCCCCTTCAAGGTACAAATAAACTTTGATATTCCTATATTTGAAGGTAATATAGAATCAGATATTGTAGACAAGTGGTTGAATCTACTAGAAGGGTATTTTTTTGTCCATAACTTTTCGAATAGAGAAAATATTACTTTTGTGCTCCTCAAAGTCGTTCCCCGTGTCAAATATTGGTGGGAAAATTTCTGTGAGCAAAAGGAAATGGAGGAAACCTCATTATTTTTAGTCACGGCCACCTGGGAATCCTTTAGGGATGCTATTAACGAACAATACTACCCTATCAGAAGTTATGACGACCTGTATACCAAATGGACCACACTGCAGTAAGAAAGAGACCAAGCAGTGCCAGATTTCACAAATATCTTCCATACCTTGTGCACCAAGTTGGGTATCAAAGATTCAGAGTGACATCTAGTGCTCAAGTATCGTGGTGCTCTACATAGATACATCCAGACTGAAATGAAATTTATGGACATCTCATCCTTGGGTGCAACCTACCGATATGCCGTCAAAATCGAGAAGAAGCTCAAACAAAAGACGGGGCAATTTGGGCCTGGGAACCCCTCACAACAAAAGCTAGGAAAGGGTAGCCCCAACCCACCGAACAAAGGACAAAGTAAATATGGATAGTATCAGGACAACCAGTCCAAGGCGCAAGCAAAGAAGGACACCGAAAAGGAAAATAAAGATACCGGGAAGTGGTGCAACTTCCATAAGAGCCCTTGGCATAACACTATTGATTGTCGCTCAAAGCAGTCACTGGTGGCCGAAGTGAAATCCTATTAATCAAATGCAGATTCTGACTCTAAGCCAGAACCAGAAAGGGGAATATGGATCATTGACGTGAAACCCAGTGCCACCATTACTACCACTAAGCTCCATCCTGGTGAACCAGATGAGCCAGAAGAAGGAGAATGCCTCTTCCATTCACAGATGTGGATAAAAGGCACCCCACTGCACTTCATCGTTGATAGAGGTAGCTAGAAGAACCTCATCGCAACATAGGTCGTCAAACATTTGGCCCCACCAACAACGTCGCACCCACAACCCTACACCATCGGATGTCTCCGCCAAGGAAGTGATCTCCGCGTCAGCCAACAGTGTCGATTGTCATACGACATCAAGCCCTTCAAAGACGAGGTATTGTGTGATGTTTTTCCTCTCGAAGTTTGTGATGTTCTTTTGGGACAACCTTATTTATGGAAACATCATGTTGTATATGAGTCTAGGCCTCATAGTGTTATTATTACTTTGAACAGGAAATTGTACAGGATACCCGAGGTAGTCCCACCTACTATTATTTCCTTGATCTCTGCTAAGCAATGCAGGAAGATCATCTCTTAGAAGGGGAAGTTTGTCTTCTTCATGATTCTCTCTCAAAATAAGTGAAATATCACAGCCACATCTAGGGTCTCTGCGGCCAACCTCTCCACACAACATAAGTAAGTAGATAAGGTCGTGGAAGAATACTCAGATATCTTCTCCTCGCCTACAAGGGTACCTCTGCACTGCCAGTTCAAGCACCCCATCGATCTGACCCCTGGTGCACCGCTGCCCAATGGCCTAGTATATCGTCGCTCTTTGTTAGAGAATGAGGATATCAAGTGACAGATCCAAGTACTGCCCCACAATGGGCACATCCACCCCATCTCATCACCTTGTAGGAGCCCAATTATGCTGGTACAGAAGAAAGATGGAACCTGGCGACTCTGTATTGATTACCGGGCTCTGAATAAAATCACAATCAGAAACCAGTACCTGATTCCCCGAATCGATGACCTCCTTGATCAATTCATGGGGGCCAAATACTTCAGTAAGATTGATCTAAAGTCTGGCTACCACCAGGTCCCGATAGAATAGACAGATGTATGGAATACCACCTTCAAGTCAAAGGAAGGCCTTTTTGAATGGTTGGTCATGCCCTTTGGTTTGACAAATTCTCCAGCTAGTTTCATGAGGATGATGGATGATATCCTGCAACCATTCACCAATACTTTTGTAGTGATGTATCTGGATGACATTCTAATTTACAGCAAGACTTGGGCCGAACACTTGCATCATATTCAGCAAGTTTTGCACACCCTGCGGCAGCACAAGCTATACGCCAACTTGGAAAAATGCTCCTTCGACATGGACAGGGTTCATTACCTGGGCTACATCATTGATCAGCATGGTGTACATGTGGATCCAGCCAAGATCCAAGTCATCCGTGATTGGCCAACCCCAACAACACTCACTGAGTTTTGAAGCTTCTTGGGCCTTGCTAATTTCTACCGCAGGTTCGTGTTGGGATTCTCCCATATTGCATGGGCCCTCAGCCAAATAAATAGGGATGGTGGTAAGGTGAAATTTGCATGGGTCCGGTCCTAAAAACAAGCATTCGATGATTTGAAGTAGCGTGCGTGCTCATCCCCAGTACTTTCACTACCAGACCTGCAACATCCCTTTGAGATTGAGACAGATGCTTCAGACTATGCTGTGGGCACCGTTCTCACTCAGCACGGCCACCCCGTGGCCTATCATATTGAGACACTGTCAGATACTGTCTGTAAGTACCCTACTTATGGAAAATAAATTTACTTCATTATACAAGCATGCCGCCAGTGGAGAAATTACATTCTTGGGAAGGAGACAGTCATCCACACTGATCATAAGCCACTGCAATTCATGCAGACACTGGGAAAATTGTAGAATGACTGCCATCAAAAGTTGTCCACATACTTGCAACAATTCCACCTCAACATCAAGTATAAAATAGGAAGCACCAATCGCATCGTTGATTGCCTCAGCAGACCACCAATCGCAACATTCACCACGGTGCTAGACTCTTGCGGACATGAAACATCTAGATGGCCCCAACTTTATGAGACAGACCTTGACCTCACCACCACCTACCAAATGTTGGGTGCAAACACAGTTATCGATAATTTCCATCTTCAGGATCGGTTGTTGTGTTGTCTAGGCCATATCTGTGGTCCATCAAGTGAGAGAGCGAAGTTGATTTGGGAATCCCACTACATTTGGGTGACAGGACACTTTGGTGTCGAAAAGACAGTGGTGATGCTACAGAAACATTTCTACTAGCCGAAACTTCGACAGGAGTTCAGCAAGTATATCAGGTCCTGCACTACCTGCACTATTGCCAAACTGACCACTAAGAAACAGGGCCTATACACCCCTCTTCCTACTTCTAACAGGCCATGGGAATCCATCTCAATGGAATACATGTCAAGCCTCCTATCCACCAAGCGAGGAAATGACTGTGTTTTTGTGTTTGTTGATCTCTTTTCTAAGATGGAAATTCAGATTGCCTGCAAGAAGAGCAACACAGCAGAGGCCACTGCCAAGCTCTTCTTTGAACGAGTCTGGGTAAATTTTTAGAATCCCACAAACCATTATCTCATATCGGGATAGTCGATTTCTCAACACATTTTGGTCAAGCCTTTGGTCACTGCTGGACACCAAGCTCACCAAATCCATGGCCTTCCACCCCCAAACAAATGGGCAAACCAAGGTTGTAAATCGAATGATTGTACATATCCTTCGCATGTATAATTCAAAGAACCCTTGCACATGGGTTAAGAGCCTTTCCTATGTCCAACATAGCTACAACTGAGCCTTGCATAGCTCAACCAGCCACAGCCCCTTTCAAGTGGGGTTGGGATTTCAACCATTGGGTCCCATAGATGTTGCACTTCCCCTTGTGGTCACCTCGACCGACTCATATCCTGCTCAAAATGAAGCTGACAAAGCCACCTGGTTCATTGAGCAGATCCATCACATCCGCCAACAGGTTCAGGATGTCCTACAGAAGTCCAATGACAAGTACAAACAACACCATTATCAACATCGGGTACCAGATAAGTTTCAAGTGGGTGACAAAGTTTGGTTGCACTTACAGAAAGAACGCCTTACAGGACCCCATTGGAAGATTCTCCCACTCCGTTATAGATCGTACACTATGACCAAGGCCATGGGGGATAATTCTTTTGAGCTCAACATTCCTCCTTTCATTGGCCTGCACCTAGTGTTCAACGTGGATCTCCTTCACCCATATTTCCCACCATTATTGGACACCTCATAAGTAGCATAATAGATGACACCAATAGAGCTCAACCCCAACTTCATACAACAAGAATCCAATGATCCTATTTTGGATAGACAGATCAAGGGCACTCGACAACAAAGTATCCAGCTTTATCAAGTCGTCAAAGCAGGGCAGCTCCTGCACCAAGGCAAGTGGCTCACCCAGGGCCAAATTCAGCAGAAATTTCCTCATCTGATGGGGGACCTCAATGAAATGGAGACCATTTCTTCATAAGGAGGGAGGATTGATCTATATAGATATCAATGGCCACCCACCTTTTCCAACTGGCTCAAAACAGTTTTCTGACAATTTTGGCAATTTACTATTTTTAGCAGTTTTAACTTCCCGAGCCATTTTGAGGGCCTAAATGAATGTTTTTCTGGATATATATCCTCAATGATATCCAAAGGCATGATTGAGCCCCCAAAATGAATATCCTCGATGATACCTTTCCAACGGGCTATCACACGCCTAAAACGGAGATTGTATGCAAAAGTTACGACCCCAAGAAGTTGATGTACTAACTTACCCAAACGGGGCCCACATGGCTTTTGGTGCTTCATCTCCTAGGGTTAGGTTTTTGGATGTCTAGGGTTTTTGGAATTCTTGCTTATTGTAAAAAGGATTTCAGAGCCTCATTGTAACCTTATTCTTGTGAATGCACGCTGCCATCACATCTCTTCTCAGAGATAAGCCGCCACCATTCCAACAAGCTTGTTTCCGCTGCATTTTACAATTTAAGCTTATTTCGTTATTGAATAGAAAACCAATTTTACTGTATCTCTGTTATTTTTTGTTAAGCACCTGTTAATAATCTATATTCATTTTGTTCTACTCATAAAATCTGGATCAATGACATTCGAAGGTAATGGCCTGATGGTCATTGCACATCTTGACCCAGATGAAGGTCCCAGATACACAAAACCTATCAGGGAAGAAGACCATGCATATGATCTAGAAAACATCTATAAAATGACAACAAGACAACATGATTACATTAATCATGCAGCAGATGGAAACCTCAACTGTAAAAGTGAAATTGCCTGTTCATTAGATTCATAGGAGGCATTGGAAAATTGGCATAACAGAATGTACAAAGTCTCTAAATGGAGATGTGCCAGATTGACCAGAGAAGTTCGATGGATTGGCACGAAAGTAAGTAATCTTCCTACATTCGATGGTTTGAGTCACTTAGAGACATTTCTAGTTGAATTTGAGAGAATGGTACTAGTACAACAAAGGATGTTGGAACCGAATGAAGCATTGAAAGCTACACCAGCTAGATGGTGGGGAACACATAAGAAAAACATCACATAATGGGTACAATGTCACACCTTGTTGATAGTGTGCTTTTCGTACCAGGATGAAGGACGTGAAGTTTGATACACAGGTTAGAGTTTCTCTAAGCATCACATGCGAAGTTGTGAGGAGGCTTGGAGAAACATTCCTAAAGAACAGTGGGTGCATAAGTTCATTAACACCCTGGATACCATGCCTATTAACAGGTATCTTCAAGCAGAATTGTGCCTCATCACTATAGATTGGTATGGTATGACTCAGAATTTTATAGCTACGTTTTTATTTGAGAGTCAGTACCCTACAGTAGATCAAGATTTACAAATTGTGAGACAAAAGGTTTTCGAAGAGGCACCTAACCTCCCTTTTACCCAAAAAAAGATGGATGGACTATGCCTCTTCAGCAGTTATAGGATTGCTAAAATATTAATGTTGATGAGGATGACGACCCAAGGGATGTAAACATTTTAGAAAATGAAGGACAAAGAGACATAAAAGGACCAAGGCTTGAATTACCCTTTGTTGGGCAGCCCATTAAAAATAAGAAGGTTAACATTGGAACAAAGAAAACACCTAAGTTAGCAAATGTGGGAGACTATTGGGATGATGCTACTATTAGCAAGATTACAGAGGTATTGTGTGAATATCAGGACTTGTTTCCAACCAAGTTCATAGACATGAAGGAAATTAAAGGGCCCATGGGATAAATGAATATCCTCTTGAGAGTAGATGCAAGACCTATCAAGAAGAGATCTTACAGACTCAATCCCAAATACAAGAAAAAATTTAGGATTGAACTATATAGAATGGTGGAAGCGAGAATCATAGAACTTGTTGAATAATCCGAATGGATCAGCCCTATGGTGGTCCAAGATAAGAAGTCAGATGAAATCATAATTTGTGTAGATATAAGGAAGTTGAACGATGCCTGTCTACATGACCCATTTCCTAAACCCTTTACCGATGAATATCTAGATAATGTAGGAGGACAAGAGGTCTACTCATTCATAGATGGATTTTCAGTTTATCACCAGATAAAAATTTCCAAGGAACATTGACATAAGACCACATTTGCAATAGAATAGGGTTCATTTTAGTACACTGTAATGCCTTTTTTCTTGAAGAATACACCAGCCATATTTTCTAGGGTGGTGGTCGAAGCATTTAAGTACTTTTTACACAAGTTATTGGAAGCATACTTTAATGATTGGACTATCTTTAGCCTACTGAAATACCATATTGAATATTTGAGGTTGATGTTAGATAAGTGCAGGCAATTTCAGATTTCCCTGAATATGAAAAAGTGTATTTTCTTCTCACCCTTTGGAGTGCTTCTAGGACATATTGTGTGTAAGCAAGGATTGTTGGTAGATCCTTCCAAGATTTTTGTCATTGTCAATCTACCCCCCCCCCTACTTTGGTTAGACAACTATGCATTGCACTGGGACACATTGGATACTATAGAAAGTTTATTAAGGGTTATGTACAAATAAAAACACCTATGGAAAAGCTATTAAATAAAGATAGTAAGTTCTAATGAACAGAAGAATGCCATCAGAGCTTCGACACACTAAAGCAGAAAATGGTCACTGTACCTATCTTGGTTTTTCCAGATTGGAGTAAGGAGTTCAATGTTCATGTCGATGCTTTGTCAATTTCATTAGGATAAGTCTTGGCACAGCCGGGTGTAGGAGACATTGACCACCCCATAGCCTTTGCCAGCAGGAAGCTTTCTACAGCTAAAAGGAACTATACTACGAATGAAAGAGAAGGCTTGGATATGGTATATGCATTGCAGAAGTTTAGACACTATTTGTTGGGAGGACATTTTAAGATGTTCACTGATCATTCTACATTGAAGTACCTAGTCAACAAGCCAGTGTTGTGGGGAAGAATATGTAGATGGATACTACTATTCTAGGAGTATGACTTTGAAATTGTGATCAAGCCAGGAAGAATGAATAAAGGACCTGATCACTTATCCAGGTTAGAACATGGCGAGGAACCTACTAGTCTAGAGGATACACTAATAGATGCACAACTACTGGCCATCAGAAAGGTAGATGATAACTTCATCGAGATAGTTCAGTTCATGACCACATGAATGGCACCTCGCGAGTATAAAGTCATTCAGAAGAAAAAGTTGGTAGTCCGTGCTTCCGACTTTCAACTCATAGTTCGACAGTTGTATAAGATGGGATCAGATGAAATCTTGAGAATATGCATTATGGAGGTAGAAAGACCATCGATTCTAGCAAAATCACATGAAGGCATTGCAGGAAGCCACAATGCAGGGAAAGCAACAACGTAGAAGGTTCTCAAAGCTAGCCTCTAGTGGCCTACTTTACATAAGGATGCTAAGAAATAATACAGAGCCTGCGATGTGTGTCAAAGAGTAGGGAAGCCTTCCAGAAGGGATGAAATTCCTTTATCACCAAAATTAACATTACAAGTCTTTGAGAAATGGGCTATTGAATTTGTGGGGCCTATCAACCCACTAGGAAAGCGTACAAGAGCTAGATACATTATCACTGCTATAAAGTATTTGACCAGATGAGTAGAAGCAAGAGCAGCTAAGGATTGTAGTGCAGCCACAACTATGCATTTCATCTTTGAGGATATTATAACTAGATTTGGATGCCAAAAGATTCTCATGAGTGATCAGGGCACAGTTTTCATCAACAAAACTATTGAAGCCTTGACTCAGGAGTTTGAAGTTCACCATCAGAAGAGAAGTCCATACCATCCACAGGCGAATGGTATAATCGAAGATTCCAATAAGATCTTGGAAACAACGCTGACTAAGATTTGTAGTGTCAACAGAGATGATTGGGACCTGAGAATTCCAGTAGTATTATGGGCCTATAGAACTACTTGAAAAAAGTTAACAATGCAGACTCCATTTAAGTTGGTATATGGCTTGGAAGCAGTGGTACCTATGGAATACTTGGTTCCTAGTTTGAGAATCGTAGAATTTACATCTATGGACGACACCAACGATGTTCAAGACAGGCTTGCGTAGTTACTGGAAATGGAGGAAAATAGGTTCATTGCAGGATTTCATCAAAAGGTACAAAAAGAAAGAGAGAAAGATTACCATGACAGACATATCAAGAAGAAATCATTTAAGCAAGGAGATTTGGTACTATTATATGACAGTAAGTTCATGGAGCATCCAGGGAAGTTCGGGACACACTGGCTATGACCATTTGAAGTTGCCTATGTTACGGAAGGAGGAGTCGTGTAGATGAAGACTCTTAATGGAGAATGGAAAGAAGGATTGGTAAATGGGAGCCGGTTGAAGTTGTATTGTGACAACTAGTTGCCTCGCAACTCTCAGTAAAATCAAAGAAAGAAGGGTCTAAGTACTAGGTGCAGTTGAAACTGGGTACCAGACACAAAAGAGATATTTTGCACAAGAAAGGGAGGGACAAAGAAGAAAGCACAGGCTACTCCGTGCAGTCTGCAGTCGAAGTGATATAGAAGGCTCAATATTGCAATGAATCGGGATGAGTCACATGTGAGTGTTGGGGGCCTATTGGCCCTTGGTTATGTAACGAATAAAATATTAAGGAATAAAGGAGAAGTACTAACTACACGGAGAGCACATAAACTGACGAGGGGTCGAAGTGGTTAAAGAAGCAGAAAATAAGGAGTGAAGTAAAGGAAAATCTAGTCGTTGGAAGAGAATATCAAGGAAGCTAAAGCGGTAAAGAAGATGGATCATGGACAACTCAGCAAGCAAGAAAAGACACCAATAGATGCTTTGGAGCACCTCGCAGAAAAGAAGGAATGGCAGGCTGGAAAAGCCCTGAAAATGTGAGTCAAGTGAACCTAGGGTTTTGGCACCTAGGGTTTTGGATCTAGGGTTTTGACATCGAGACTTCGGTCTAAGGTTGTCCAAGAGTCATGTAATGTATAAATAAAGGTTTAGAAGAGTCAATAGGTTTGTTCGTTTGTTGGTCATTTGTTACTACCATTGTGTGGGCACAATATTGAGATTGTGTACTCTTGCATTGTAATATCTTCAACTGGGTGCGAAGATCGACCCTGCAGCTGGGTGTGTAGGGAGGGGAGAGAAGGAGAGAAAGAGGGAGAGATTTGTAGCTAAGTGCGCAGATAGAAATATATGTTTTCATCTAATATATCAAGAAACATGGTTCTGAGGACGTATCCCTAGGGAGAGGGTGAACCGCATATATCTTGTTGCTCTTTTTGATTGATACTATGTTATTTTCCATCTGATATACCGCTATTTCATTATTGTGTTAGATCAGAGATATAACTTCACAAATCTAAGTGTAATATTTTTAAGGAGTCTATGTGTTATATTGCGTTGTTTCCCTAGATTCACTTTGCATTTCCTCTAGTTGTAGACACTTGTTCCCTGCAACCCCCTATTGCTACTTCGGGTGAGACTGCATCTGCCTCGCAGGTGTTGTCGAAGGGCCAGTAGTTAGGGATTTGTTGGTGCATTATAACAGTTGAAACCTTGGTCTGCCCATGTGCCAGCAATTTTTGTGGGGCCTGTTGAGGGGCAGGGGGCGTTGGAGGATGTGGTTTGTTCAGGGATTCTTACATTTGTTTAAAGTCGGAAATTTGGGAGCAATGGTGGGTATAATGTGCATGCTCGCCGCAAAGAGTGCAAGGGAAGTTCGTCCATAGGTTTTTGTTGTTGTTCCTCCCTTGGCATTTATTGTTATTGTCCCCTTGGGGGTTCTAGTTACCCTAATTCTAGTTTCCCCCAGTAGGTTGGTTTTGTTGGGGGTTATTTCCCCTTGGTCAAGGGTTATTATTGTTTTGGTTTTTTCCTTTATTCTTGGCATTATTTGACTGATGGGTCATATTTTCCGTATTCAACTATTCAAAAGTATGAAGTTGTTGAATGGGAGAGGGTTGAACAAAGTTAAAGTTGGCGTGTCGTTGTCCATATGGAGGAGAAACCGGCTGTGGAGGACTAGGAAAAGGAAAATACTGATTTTTTTGTGGAAACGATCCATAGGGCGTATAGGAAGGCGAAGCAATTTCACTAGTGCCCAAGTTATATATTGAGGTAGAGAGGGAACCAAAACTTGGTTGAGAGGCCAAGAATATCATGGGTGATGGTGAGCGTCCACTCATAGGTGGAGGGGGCGTAACATGATATGGCTCTTGGTAAGGGGGAGGAGGGTAATAAGATGGCCCTCCATATGTTAGCACATATTGAGGTGTAGCGTACATAGTTGGTGGTTGGATGTATGGGTTGTGGTGTGTCATGGTACCAATCAACCCATCCACAGCATGAGACATGCCAAGTTTTTCCTAGCCAAATGGTACAAGTCACGGTGCATCAGGTAATATTGTTTATAAGTAACCTGACTGAGTATAAATGAGGCTGAAATGTTGAGCCTTGATGATGGATTCCTCTTCAGATTGGGGGAAGTTGGATGCCACATCTTTGGCAAGTATAGAGCCGAGTGATTTTAGAAACCAATCGAGATGTTGTTCTTTCATGGTTTCTTCTTTACATAAACTACGTCGTCGACATCATTCGTGTATGTGGTCAAAAATGTGCATAGCTAAGGTTTGTTTGCAATCGGAGGGCATTTCTAAACCAATTTCATGACGAACTGGTAATTTGAAAAAGGCCAAAAAGGATTTGGCCAAGGATTCAAAAGTCACATGGGACCCTGATTTTTTGTCCACATACCATTTGTTTGATGGACCAGTGAGTGTTCGTTGAAATAAACTTAAGCGGATAGAGTCATCTGTGATGTTGTTTGAAGAGCGCCATAAGTGGAAGGTCATGACATGGTTGGCGGGATCTTCCCCCAATTTTCCTTCAAATTTTAGAATATCTGAAGGTAGTTTGGTAGGCATATTGGGCCATGTAGGGTCATGTAATATAGGATCATTCATGAGTTTACTCAAATAAATAATGTTTAGAGATGCCAAATATGGCATGGGGGGTGGTAGTGGAGGATTAGTTCCAGCCATAGTATGAGAAGGAAGTGGACCTGACCCTTGAGGGGGACTTGGTGGGGTTGTACTTCTCCCTTGAGAAGAAGTTTTCCCCCTGCCTCCTTGTGAAGGAGAGTTAGTAGATGGATGGCCTTGGGAATTGGACCCAAGTAAAGTGGAACCAAGAAACGTTGATCAAAAAATGGTGGCACTCACGGGGGTGTGAGATGCTTGAACCGGTGAGTCAGAAAGACTAGGAACTCCTCCTAGAATAGGAAGGAGATTTTTAAAGTGTCTTGAAGGATGGGGATTATGTGGGTCCCTTATGATGTCTGACTAGAAAAGTGAATGTTTTCAAATGGTGATGAGAGCAATAAATGAATAAGATATTTGTATAAGTTGGACCTTCACAATATAACTCGCAATTACATGTAATCAAATGAGCATCATACATAAATCAATTGTAAATAAGCATACATGTGGGTAGGTGATTTTTTTCTGATGCAGGAGCATCTGAAATTCGTCATACGAACCAGCGCGAGGAGAAAGAAGAGACAGTTGGACAAGCCAGCAAACCTCAAATTTTGAATTCTACCTCGGTATTGTTGCGCCGCCATTTACTAAAGGCATTCAAAGCTAAGCGCACTTGTAATGTAATATAGATAAGCAGGCATTTAACAGTTTTTAATGCTGGTAGATAGGGTTAGCTGTAGATTAGACAGTTTCATCTTTCCCGGAGGGAAAACGAATATAGGCACCCTCCTTATGTAATTGATGATTATTCTCACTCATTCAGCATTAGGAGAGAAAGAAGAGTAGAGCAGAGAGCTGGTGAAGAAACTCCATGTACAGACATTGAATTAATAGGAAAGCTTATATTCAATTCCATGGATGTGTTTAGTCTCTTTGTGTTGTTAGTATTCTGCTATTGCATGCTTGCTTCCTTTTATGCTTATCTTTTATATGCTGCTTATGTGATTGCACATCAAGTTAGAAACCTGAGAGAATGAGGGAATGAGTTACAATTGTTTCTCTGCTTAACCCAGGAGATTCCTGCATAGAGTGCAGTTGAATTCCTCTGCATAGAGTGCGTTGAGGAGGCTGAGCAGTTGAACCTTTGTTCTTTGTTGCCCAGGGTCATGTTGGGTTGTTCGAACCGTGCAGGTGAGTGCAGGTGAAATTGAAGTCTCAGAGCCGAGTCTGAAAGAAAGAGGACTGGGCCGTGTTAGCAGGATTGCACAGGTCTAGACGACTTCAACGCTTCGAGAGCTGTTGGAAGTCGAACACAGGAAGAACGTGGGAAGTCTCTGAAGGAGTCAAAGAGAGACAAAGCTTAGGAGGGATAGTTCCTTACGAGCATCTCAGGAATGGGCCTGGAAGAATACTTTTGTGTCGCTGTGGGAACAGACTCCCGTGGAGTTCATACAGGACAAAGGTGGTGAAGCGGAGGAACTCTTCAAGAGGAAGAGAATCGACGACTTAGAGTTGTCAAGGAGAAACCCGAAATCCCGAGGACCGTTTGATCGTAGAGGAGTTGCGCGGGAGATAACCCGTGAGCACAGGTGTGGAGAACAAAGGTCTAGCGGACTTCGGGGTTTCGACGTTCGGGGATTGATAAGGTGAGAGTTCTACACCCAGAGAAATCGCGAGTTGCGATTCCCCGAATCGATCTGAGTCGTCGATCGTCAGGAGTACAGGTGGCGCAAGATCCCATCGTATCGGGATTTCGGTGTTCGGTGTTTGGATATGCAAGAGTTGCATGCACGTCGAAATCGTGAATAGCGATTTCCCGAGTCAATAGGGACCGTTGATTTTAACAAGGACCGGTGGCACGAATCCGGAGCATCGGGGTTTCTGCATTCGGGGTTTGGCGAAGTAAGAATTTTATGCCCCGTGAAATCGCGAATTGCGATTTCCCGAATTAACGGGAGCCCTCGATCATCGGAGGGACACGTGGCATCAGATCCTGGATATCGGGGTTCGGCGTTTCGGGGTTTTCGACACCAAAGGAAACTTGTACCACGGATTCACGATCCGCGAAATCCCGAGGTTGACGTGGCAGTGTGGGACCACGAGACTCACTGGAGGACAAGTGGCGGGCTGTCGGAGTTCGTTCGGAATTTTGTGTTGCATGAGACGCGCGACAACACAACCGCCGATTTCCCGATAGGGAAATCCCCGATAGGAAAGAGCATTGACCGTTGACCATCGGGGATCGGGGTTGAGAGGTGCATGTGAACTGTGCCCCCGTGAATCGTGAATTTCCGAATCGCGCTTTCCTGACTTCCAAAGAGGAGATCGCCGAAGGTGTTTATGGTGGGTAACTCCCGAGTGGAGAGGAAGAGTATGTTGACTCTTCGGGCCCATGTGTGAAGAAGGTCCTGGTGGGAGCAACTTGCTCGGTGAGGGGCAGGTTGCGTCAGGGTGGTATCAGAGCCAAGATTTCTCTGTTTTCTGTAGCAGAGAGGAAGAGAAGACATAATGCCACCGAGAAGAGGTAGGCAATCACCCGATCCAGAGGGGGAGAGGGAAGTGTCCAAGGAAAGAAGCAGTCATGGACAGAATATAGAAATGGAGAGAGAAATACGAAATCTTCATGCTAGAATGGAAGATATGGAAGCAGCGCAGAGGCGCATAGCAAATACAGGAGATCTGAGTGACTCCGAAGGCGAAGCTGATGTTGTGCCGCAAGGTGGAGTTGCAGCAGAAGATGCAGCCAATGAGCGATTAATCAAGGCTATCGCCAAGATGAGCGCCAAGGTGAGGATGGACATTCCATCTTACGAGGGAAGCCTGGATGCAGAAGAGTTGCTGGATTGGATCCGAGCACTCGACACCTACTTCGACTACGAAGACATCGAAGAGGACAAGAAGGTGAGACATGCTGTCACCAAGCTGAAGGGACACGCAGCCTTATGGTGGGACGAGTTGCAGGCAGACAGACGTTCCAAGGGAAAACAAAAGATCAAAAGATGGGATCGGATGATCGCCAAGATGAAGGCGAAGTTCATTTTGAGGGATTACCAGATCACACTGTTCAGGCGCATGCAGAACCTGAGACAGAAGATGATGACGGTGAAGGAGTACACCAAAGAATTATACAGGCTCAACATTCGAGCTGGTCATCGGGAGAGTGATGACGAAAAGGTGGCAAGATACCTGAATGGTCTTAGGTTTGACATTCAGGATGAATTGAGCATGGTCACCATCCGCATAGTTGAGGATGCGTACCAGATGGCTCTGAAAGCCGAAGAAAAGCTGAGCCGCAAGAAGGGACAACGAGGGTGAGGTAGAAGCCAGCCACGAGGTAAAGCTGTTGTTCAAGAGAGAACACAGAATCCCAAGGAGGAGTGGAAGAGACCTCAGGGAAAAGTTGAAAGAGGTGGAACCTCACAGCAGAGGCAGCAGAATATTGAGCCGAGGAGGCAGTGACCGGATCAACAAGGAGATTACGCTGATGCCAACATTTTTCCTCGTACCCGGGGTAGAGGAAGAGGCCGTGGAGGAGTCATCACATGTTTTACATGTGGGAAAGACGGACATAAAGCCGTTGATTGTCCAGACAGGAAGTTGGACAGAGGAAACGCTCATGTTGCTGAGGCGCAGAGGCGTGATGCTGAAGATGAGGACGCTGGAAGCGGGAAGTCACTAACAGTGCATAAAGTTCTCTTGAAACCCGAGAAAGAGGTGGAGGATACAGCTCAAAGATGTAGACTGTTCCGGACGACTTGCAAGACCAAGGGATGGAAATGCAAGGTTATAGTGGATAGTGGAAGCACCGACAATCTCGTTTCGACCGAGATGGTGGAGAAATTGGAGCTGAAGACGCGCAGACACCCGAGTCCATACAAAGTGACGTGGCTGTAGAAAGGACACCAGGTATGTGTTACAAAACAATGCTTGGTAAATTTTAAAATGGGTGAATATAGAGATGAAATCTTGTGTGATGTTATACCCATGGATGTCTGTCATGTTTTATTGGGGAGACCATGGCAGTATGATAGACATGTGGTTCATGATGGGAGAATGAACACATACACCTTGGAGAAGGATGGAAAAACACATACACTGCTTCCGGGGAAGGATAAGGAAGTGAAACAAGAAGTGAGCAGTACCATACTTCTCATGAGTGGGAAAGAACTTCTCACAGAGCTGGAGAAGGATGAGAATCCACAATTCTTTGTTGTCAGGAAGCCGAGAATTGTCCTGACAAGCACAAGAGTGGACGACTTGCCGGAGGAGATTCAGGAACTGCTTGGAGAGTTCGTTGACATCATCGTGAACGAACTACCTCGTTCGTTGCCACCAATGAGGAGTGTGAGTCACCACATTGACCTCATACCCGGAGCAAGTTTGCCAAATAAGGCAGCGTATAGGTTGACACCTCAAGAGAATGAGGAAGTCAAAAGGCAGGTACAGGATCTGCAGGATAAAGGACTGGTGAGGGAAAGTCTTAGTCCATGTGTTGTTCTGACAGTACTAAGTCCGAAGAAGGATGGAGGCTGGAGAATGTGTACAGACTCCAGGGCAATAAACAAGATCACCATCAGGTACAGGTTCCCATTACCGAGGATGGATGACTTGATGGACTGCCTGAGTGGGGAAAATTACTTCTCCAAGATTGATCTCAAGAGCGGATACCATCAGATCCGGATGAGAGAGGGAGATGAGTGGAAGATGGCATTCAAAACAAACGAGGGTTTGTACGAATGGCTGGTCATGCCATTTGGGTTGACAAATGCACCAAGCACTTTTATGAGGCTGATGAATGAAGTCCTGCGGGAATTCATTGGCAAATTTGTGGTCGTATACTTGGACGACATATTGATTTTCAGCAAGACCAAGGCTGAACACTTGAGGCATTTGGCCACGGTGATGAGGAGACTGCAGCAGGAGAAGTTGTTGATCAATTTGAAGAAGTGTTCCTTCATGCAGACAGAACTCATATATCTGGGGTTTGTAATATCGGCGAATGAATTGAAGATGGATCCTGAGAAGGTGAACGTGATCAGGAATTGGCCATCGCCAAGGAATGTTTTCGAGGTAAGGAGCTTTCACGGTTTGGAAAGCTTCTACAGAAAATTCATTCGGAATTTTAGTGGGATTAGCGTCGCAATGATGGATACGGTCAGGAAGCGGCATAAAATTTTTCAGTGGACAGCGGAGGCTGAAAGGAGCTTCAATTTGTTGAATCGAAAGATAACTGAGCAGCCAGTGTTAGTGCTTCCTGATTTTTGGAAGACCTTCCAGGTGAAGTGTGATGCTAGTGGGTATGCTGTTGGAGGAGTTTTAAGTCAGGATGACAGACCTGTGGCATATTACAGCGAGAAGTTGGATGATGCGAAGTTGAAGTATTCCACGTACGACAAAGAATTCTATGCCATCATCCAGGCATTGAAGAAGTGGAGGCATTATCTCATCCCCAAGGAATTTGTTTTGTACAGTGATAATCATGCGTTACAGTTCGTGAGTCAGCAAGAGAAGCTGAATCAGAAGCATGCAAAGTGGGTGGAATATATGTAGAATTTTACGTTTGTGATAAATCACATTTCGGGGAATGCGAACAAGGTGGCAGACGCCTTGAGTAGAAAATGTTTATTGCTGCAGGAATTCAAGGTCAAGACTTTGAGTTTTGAAAACCTGAAAGATATGTATGCAGGTGATGCTGATTTCGGGGAAGCTTATGAAGCAGCCGAGAATCCGGTGCTCAGAGATAGGAGCCCGTGGATAGATTTCTTGATACAGGATGGATTGCTATTCAAGCGCAATAATTTGTGCATTCCAGATTGCTCTATGAGAGAGAATTTGGTACGAGAAAAGCACAGCGGTGGCTTAGCAGGTCATTTCGGGCATGACAAAACATTCGCCAAGCTGAGCGAATCGCATTTTTGGCCAAGTATGCGTACAGATGTTAGGAGATTTGTTGACAGGTGCAGAATATGTCAGCATGCAAAGGGCCGCAAGCAGAACACAGGGTTATATCAGCCGTTACCTATACCCGAAAGGCCGTGGGAGGCAATCAGTATGGACTTTGTGTTGGGTTTACCTAGAACATAGCGAGGAGTTGATTCCATCTTTGTTGTGGTGGACAGATTCTCGAAGATGGTACATTTCATTCTGTGCCATAAAATGAGCGATGCAACCCACATCGCAAATTTATTTTTCAAAGAGATTGTGCGATTGCATGGATTGCCGAGAAGCATAGTCTTGGACAGGGATACCAAGTTCATAGGTCATTTTTGGAGGACGCTATGGAAGAAGTTAGGGACCGACTTGGAATTCAGTTCTGCATACCATCCGCAGATAGATGGGCAGACCGAAGTAGTCAACAGAAGCTTGGGGGATCTGTTGAGAAGCCTTGTGATAGAGCATCACACCAGTTGGGATCAGATTTTGCCACAGGCAGAGTTTGCGTACAACGATTCGGTGAATCGGAGTACAGGAAAAAGCCCGTTCCAAATTTTATATGGGACATAGCCAAGAGGAGTATCTGAGCTCAGGGAGTCAGAACAGGCTGAGACTAGCAGCGCGAGGGCTGAAGAATTTGCTGAAGCAATGCAGGAACTTCACACACAGGTGAAGCAGCAACTGCAAAGGTCCAATCAAGAGTACAAGCGCAGAGCCGATCAGAGAAAAAGGAAACTTCAGTTTGAAGTTGGAGACATGGTTCTGGTGCACCTGAGGAAGGAAAGGTTCCCAAGGGGAACGTACAAAAAGCTCAAGATGAAGAAAATTGGGCCGTGTAAAATCCTGAAGAAGTTCGGGCAAAATGCATACGAGCTTGAGTTGCCAGAGGACATCGGGATATCTCTGATTTTCAACATTTCGGATTTATACCCTACAGGGCTGATGAAGCAGACATTGGAACTGGGGAACCAGTGGTCTAGTGGAAGAAACAATTACCAGTTGCACAGACACCGAGGATGGAATGCATACTGGATAAATGAGCAGGGAAGAAGACCAGGAGAAAGCAGTATTTTGAATACCTGGTGAAATGGAAAGATCACCCAGTGGAGGATGCCAGCTGGGAGACAGAAGCAGTGATTTTGAAACATGGGCAGACTGTACAGGAGCTCATGGGCAAGAGCCCATGAAATCTTTTGAGCCGAGGAGTATGATGCAGGTGCATCCGAAATTCGTCATACGAACCAGCGCGAGGAGAAAGAAGAGACAGCTGGACAAGCCAGCAAACCTCAAATTTTGAATTCTACCTCGGTATTGTTGCGCTGTCGTTTACTAAAGGCATTCAAAGCTGAGTGCACTTGTAATGTAATATAGATAAGCAGGCATTTAACAGTTTTTAATGCTGGTAGATAGGGTTAGCTATAGATTAGACAGTTTCATCTTTCCCGGAGGGAAAACGAATATAGGCACCCTCCTTATGTAATTGATGATTATTCTCACTCATTCAGCATTAGGAGAGAAAGAAGAGTAGAGCAGAGAGCTGGTGAAGAAACTCCATGTACAGACATTGAATTAATAGGAAAGCTTATATTCAATTCCATGGATGTGTTTAGTCTCTTTGTGTTGTTAGTATTCTGTTGTTGCATGCTTGCTTCCTTTTATGCTTATCTTTTATATGCTACTTATGTGATTGCATATCAAGTTAGAAACCTGAGAGAATGAGGGAATGAGTTACAATTGTTTCTCTGCTTAAGCCAGGAGATTCCTGCATAGAGTGCAGTTGAATTCCTCCGCATAGAGTGCGTTGAGGAGGCTGAGCAGTTGAACCTTTGTTCTCTATTGCCCAGGGTCATGTTGGGTTGTTCGAATCGTGCAGGTGAGTGCAGGTCGAATTGAAGTCTCAGAGCCGAGTCTGAGAGAAAGAGGATTGGGTCGTGTTAGCAGGATTGCAAAGGTCTAGACGACTTCAACGCTTCGAGAGCTGTTGGAAGTCGAACACAGGAAGAACGTGGGAAGTCTCTGAAGGAGTCAAAGAGAGACAAAGCTTAGGAGGGATAGTTCCTTACGAGCATCTCAGGAACGGGCCTGGAAGAATACTTTTGTGTCGTCGTGGGAACAGACTCCCATGGAGTTCATACAGGACAAAGGTGGTGAAGCGGAGGAACTCTTCAAGAGGAAGAGAATTGATGACTTAGAGTTTTCAAGGAGAAACCCGAAATCCCGAGGACTGTCCGATCGTGGAGGAGTTGCACGGGAGATAACCCGTGAGCATAGCTATGGAGAACAAAGGTGCAGCGGACTTTGGGGTTTCAGCATTCGGGGATTGATAAGGTGAGAGTTCTACACCCCGAGAAATCACGAGTTGTGATTCCCCGAATCGATCTGAGCCGTCGAACGTCAAGAGGACAGGTGGCGCAAGATCCCATCGTATCGGGATTTCGGCGTTCGGTGTTTGGATATGCAAGAGTTGCATGCACGTCGAAATCGTGAATAGCGATTTCCCGAGTCAATAGGGACCGTTGATTTTAACAAGGACCGGTGGCACGAATCCGGAGCATCGAGGTTTCGGCATTCGGGGTTTGGCGAAGTAAGAATTTTATGCCCCGTGAAATCGCAAATTGTGATTTCTCGAATTAACGGGAGCCCTCGATCATCGGAGGGACACGTGGCATCAAATCCCGAATATCGGGGTTCGGCGTTTCGGGGTTTTCGACACCAAAAGAAACTTGTACCACGGATTCGCGATCCATGAAATCCCAAGGTTGATGTGGCAGTGTGGGACCACGAGACTCACTGGAGGACAAGTGGCGGGCTGTCGGAGTTCGGGGTTCGCAATTTTGTGTTGCATGAGACGCGCGACAACACAACCACCGATTTCCCGATAGGGAAATCCCTGATAGGAAAGAGCATTGACCGTTGACCATCGCGGATCGGGGTTGAGAGGTGCATGTGAACTGTGCCCCCGTGAATCGTGAATTTCTGAATCGCGCTTTCCCGACTTCCGAAGAGGAGATCGCCGAAGGTGTTTATGGTGGGTAACTCCCGAGTCGAGAGGAAGAGTACGTTGACTCTTCGGGCCCGTGTGTGAAGAAGGTCCTGGTGGGAGCAGCTTGCTCGGTGAGGGGCAGGTTGCGTCATTTTCCATGTGGGGGAATCAATAAAACAAATGCTCATGTACTAAAATACGTGTCTTCCTTCCTCTCAAATAACATTGGACCTTCCAAGAGCACTCAACAGTGGGGTTTGAAGCGATTGGAAGTGGAACTAGTGAAGGATGAAATAATCAGTTATAATGAGGGGTAGAGGGTGCATATCCCGAAAGAGTTGGTGATATTTTCCAATAGCCACACAAAATTTGATCAAGGTACAATTGCAACCCACAATTGCCACCTGGGTAGATGTCCTAAATTTGGCCACTAGGTACCTCAGTCAAAGTGTGGAATTTGTATTTTTGGCCTCAGAAATGGGTCACAAGTCGGATCCCTTCCAATATTTGGGTGACTCGAGGGGGGATGCACAGAACAACCGAACCTTAGCCTTCAACCCTTCACGGGTATCTCCCTACCTTATAGTGTAGGAACACTTGACTTGGAGTATTTTAGAGATCCCTATCTGTCAACTTCTAATGTTTGAAAATGTGAGAACCAGATAATGGGGGGTTATTTGGATGCCTACCCCTAAGATCCTACCTAGACTAAAAAATTCTTTTGGCACCTCTTGTGGAGGAAAACTTAGTGATTTTTTAGAAAAATTTACATGTGGTGGGATGAGAGATTGGGGGTGTGAACCAATCTCGTTTGAATTAAGTGGGTGTGGATAATTGTTTCAAGAAATAGTGAAACATTTTAGAATTCCTTTGGAGAAAACCTACTTCAACTTCCACAATTCAAGATGGAAATTTTGTGAGTGAGGAGTGTTTTATAACCCAAAATTGCACCAAACATGCATACCTGGCATCAAGGTATCTTAATTGCTATTTTTTCCAAGCCATCATTGAACAACTCTTCTGAAAAACCATTTCTTTGAAGATGTACGCACCCTGCACCACTACTACCCGCATACATACGCTAGCTCCACCATTACAGCTCGCATACACTCACAAAAGGTGCGAAAAATAAAAATTGCAAAGGGATATGGGTTTTTAGTCCGTTACCTAACCATTTGACTGCCCATAGCCAGTCACCCCAACTTTTACTATATTTTTGGCCTATAAAAGAAGGTGTTGGGGTCCCATTCCATAAGGAAGCAGAAGAGCATAGAAACTTTGCCCATTTCAGTATTCCACCTTTGCCCAAATATTTTACAACCACATTGTGAGTTTGAGCTGGAATTCCTTTTTCCTCCATTGCAAACCCTTTCCATTTCCCTAGAGAGAACTGAAGAGGAGAATAATGTGTGGAAGTTGTTGATGCATGGTGAAGAGGATCCCAAGACCGAGTTCAAGGAGCAGTTGTCGGTCTCATATTGTAAACGACTTTTGTGAGATTAATGTAAAGAAATCATTTTTCCATCCCGCCAAATGATGTCTTAAATATTTATGATTTGTTTACATTTTTTGTTATGATGTCTAACCCACTAATCCATATATAGAATGCATGCTTGTAGTTTCTTGTTTCTCTTTTGGTGAATGCAGGTTGGCCTTGGGAGGATATCTGACATCGAGAAACAATCCAGCGCAAAGGGATCGACAATGGACACAGATTTTAAGGTATGCCTACTAAATCCCTATACTTTGTCTTTTATGTATGATTATGGGGTACTGTCGGGATAGTTGTTAAAAGCAGGAGACTTTAGATGGTTAGCTCTGCCTACACTTCAGAACCCTAGTGTAGTCCGTTGGGGGATTTTTCCACTATAGAAGAATTGGAGACCATACTGGGGAGATCTCTAGGGCTTTTGGGGGATATTCTTTCTAGGTGCTTTAATCGGTTTAACTGCCTTTTTGAGTTTCTGTAAGTTTCGGTGTCTTTAAGGGATTCTGGTCTTCAATACCAGTACTCCCTGGTTGATTTGTTTGACTGTTGGTTTTCATTTTTTTTTAGATGTTACAGAGGTGTACACAGACTGTAGTGGGTATGCACACATACATACGTGCCCTGCCTTTAGACATCTCGCATACATACGCAGGTTGCTGAAGTGTCAGTAGCGTGCCTGTGTTGAATTTTTTTTTTTTAAAGAAGAGGTAGTCATCCTCTTCCTTGTCATAAGTCACACTTCTCATGGGTTTTCTTGATCTAGTCCTAGTCTCTGTTATAGCAGTCTGTAGCCTAGGTTTGGCCTTAGTATAGCTTTTTCTTATCAAAGATTTCTTGTGTTTTCTCTATTAGGGTTTTTAGACAAGTTGGTGAGTCTGTCTTGATCTGCCTGTTTGGTATTGTCAGTGACTCCATGTGATCTGCGATGGGCCAGAAGTCATTTCTTGGTCTTGTCTTGTCGTCATTTTTCCCTTTTTTTCTTTAGAAGAAAAGAAAAGAATTCATTTTCAAATTTCTTGTTTTGAAGCATAAAACAAAAAAAAACAAAAAAATCATTTCTTTGTTTGGTAAAAGTAGTTTAGGTTAGTTGTTTTATTTATCAAGGAAAAAGAAAGTTTTCTTAAGTTCTTTAATTGAATACTTAGGACATTAAATAGCTCATAGTCAAGCAAAATCATGTTTTAAGTTTTTATTTTCAAAGATCCGAGGAAAATAGTTACGAAAAAATTGGTGAAAGAGTTTAATTTGGAAAATCTTTGTCTGTGAAGAAGAAGTAGTTTGTTTTTAGTTTCATCTTATGCTCTTCTCTTTCATGTATTAAATAGCATCACTAGTTTCACTTACGTTCTCTTTGAATTAATACAAACACTAAAATTAATGCTTAACTAAAAGTTATTATACTTTGTGTTTGTAGGGTCCATCAATTTAGTCTAAGCTAGAGCCTTGATTTAGGATTGGAGAGGAAACTCTTCAAGGCTACAAAAACAAACATAAGAGTCTGTGCTAGGGAGTGCTTGAAATTCCAGTACCCGTGAAACTTATCTGGTACCCCCCTCTAACACAGGGTTTAAACACGAGGTCATGTGTAGAAAGGTAGCGGAGATAGCCCCTCCAAAGTCGAACCAAGCGTTGTGGGGAACGCATATAGAGGGCTTATCTTGAGATTCCATTGATCGCATTTGCCACAGAGCTTCATGGGTCTCAAATTCATTCGAGGTCCTCCGTTGTCTTCTGAAACACTTGCTTTCGATACCCTTGATAGGTTTCAAGCTTGATACCCTGCTCATTACGGTCCACCTGACTTTCGACTGTACCCACTTGGTGATTGTTCGCGCACTGACAACCTAGTTGCCTTTATCTTAGTGACTTACACAGGTGAATGCAGGGGTATGCTATGGTACCTAGGGTATACATCGAGCCACACTTTGTAGAGTATACCTAGAGGGTGCTTCCATATTCGATTTGCACTTGCAACAGTAAGTTTCTCTAGTGTTGGATGGTATAACTGTTCTTCCAACTAGCTAGTGATCTTCGTTTCTTGTCTCATAGGAGATTTTTCTAGTGTGTGCTAGTCTTTAACATTAATAGAAATCCCTAGTGTGTCATTGATCTTATCATATCATGGAGTATTAGGAGCTTTGTCATTCACGAAGGATTCTTGGCCTACTATTGGTTAATATGGAGCCACCCCCGCCACTGCTAAGGCGAAGACTAGACCAACAAGGTTCTTTTGAGGCGACCGGACCACAGGAAACTGAACCTGACTGATCTCTGAGAGGAGAAAATTTGATTATGGAGGAACCAACCATTTCTGACCTCGGAGTGGAAGCTCTTGGTCTGTATAACCCTCTGATCACTGATCTATCGGTGCCCATCATTGTACAGGTTAAACCTTATGAGAATCAGGTATTGTCACAAGCATCGATGGAGACAAATGCTTTTGCTTCTTCAAGGAATCCTCATATTCCCTCTACAATTGTCACTACAGGGGGTTTTCCACCTCCTAACCAACCGTTATCGGTCCAGACCACTATGGTCTCGACCGCCTCTACCTCGGGCAATGGTCTAATTCTGTCTATGGCAGTGATCACTGCTCCTTTCACCCAGAGTGTGATAGGCCCTCCATTCTCATACGGGATGCCTAGTTTCAATATGAACTCTATCCTTTCCTACTCCACTCTACATAATTTAAGTCTAGGGATAGGCAACTCAAACACTCCTTTGCAAGGATCCATGGGGGGCACTTCAACTCCCTATAACGCTTTCCCTTATAGAGGAGGTCATATAACTCCTTCATTCCCTTCATTTGGCGGTGCTCATCATCACTCCGCGAGGCCGAACGTAAACTATAGTTCGTTTGGAGTAGGTAGTCAAGGACTTCCTTCTTATAGCATGTCAGTAGGTTCGACATCATTCTCTTTGTTCGGCACGTCTGGTAACAATGCATTCTCAGTAGCTACCGTCTCGGCCGGGGGCAACCCCGATTATGGACAACAAAATCCTATGTAGGGTACTATTCCTACACAAAGGAAAAACTCAAGAATTCCTTCCTCACAAGGACTTTGGAATCTGTGGCAGGGATTAGTTTCCTCATTAGGGATGTCGACCAGGGGCAACCCCTTCCATAGCCAAAGGAACCCCAGGAAAGGCTCAGGATCTATGCCTGTCGGATCGACAGGGCGCAACCTTTCCCAAAATCCTTGGAATACAACACAAGCCCAACCTTTTACATCCTATTATGGGAGTCAGTCGATGACATCTCAAAAAGAACATAATCAGTACAATGGTCATGGCCATGGTTATTACCAGAACCCTGGCCAACAACCTAACTTTTACTCTCAACCTGGTGCTAACCAAATTCCAGGCTCCTTTTTCCCTGGTTATAATCAACAACCCAAATTACCGTTTTTGGCAACTTTTCACTTGGCAGACTTGACAAGGTTATTAAACGACCCCATCTGTCATGATCCGCATTGGCCTCCCATGCCAACCAAGTTTCCTTCGGACATTCCAAAGTTCGAAGTTAAGCCTAATGAAGATCCAGGCGATCATGTGACTACCTTCCATTTATGGTGCTCATCCAACTCTTTGAGAGACGGCTTCATTCAGTTGCATTTGTTTCAATGCACTCTCATCAGGAGTGCTGCGAAATGGTACATCGAGCTCGACCGCTCAAGATACTCTACCTTTGATGAATTAGCGATGGTTTTCTTAAACCATTTTCAATTACCTATGAGATACGATGTCGGGACCGAATTGTTGTTCAACTTTGAGTAGACAAAGGTAGACCATATCTCAGATCACATCCGAGAAAGGAGACGCGGGAAGAGTTTGATAAAAGTACCAATCCCACTAACATTTTTGCTTGAGTGGTTCCTTAAGTCTTTGGTACCATAGTTATCTAAAGATGTCGCAACGTCGGGGGTCTTTTTAGAAGAAGAAGTGATAATGAGAGCTCAACAACTAGAGCTAATTTACTCTCAATCTGGTTTACCTTACAAATTTTTTCCAGATGCACCACGATCGATACTTGACAAGACCAGACAAAGATCTGGACCACATGCTGATGGTATTGTTGGTTCAGTGCAAACGAATCCCGTTGATCAACTGTCGAATCAATTGCAGCAATTGTCAATACAGCAGACATCAAACAACCAGACCACTGGTTCGGTTTCTTCCCCTACTCAAACGTCGAAAGTACATAGTGTGCAATCGACAAACCAAAAGGCCACCTAGCAGCCTGATGGAAAGAAGAAGCAGTGAAAGAAGGGTAAGGGGGATAAGAAACCTACCAATAACGTTGGCGGGGGAAACACATAAAAGAAGAAGTCGAAGTATATGTGTAATCTTTGCATGGAAGACCATCCGACTCACCATTGCCCTCGACTTGCAGAGGCCCAGAAGTTATTGGCACAGCAGCAGCCTGTTGTGTTAACAAACCCATTTCCACATGGGAAAAATTTAATTCAAGCCTCTTCAAGCGCAGAAGGGGGAAGTCAGGGACCTCGTCTATCTTCGAGTAATCCTTCGTCCGCAAATGTGTACATGATGAAAGGTAGCGTTGATATAGAAACTAGGACACACGACTACGGAATGCCAAACACCTCTGAGAAGGGTAAAGAAGATGAAAACCCACCTCTTCCTCTCCAAATTGAGAAGACGTTGGGAGAAACAATGAAACACATCCCAAAAGGTGCATTCAAGAAAGCTTCCCACAATCCAAACGCAAGGGCCGCCCAAAACTACTCTGTGGTGGAGGATTTGTCTCAAACCCCTTGTCCAATGTATTCTTTAGTTTTCCTCCATAGATGCCCTTCCCAGAGAAGGGCTTTGTTAGCTGCCTTAGGATCTGCTAAGACTTGTAATCCGAGAACAATCATGCTTGATTGATACAACCGAATTAAAACCTCGTCTCCCTTACCACGTGGCGTTTCAGATAGTAGTGGCTTACACCATGAAAACTTTTACTCAGAACATTTTCCGCATGGTGGTTGATGAGAGTGCCTCAACATGCATGATGTCTTTGGCATGTTGGAAGGCCATTGGCCAACCCGTTTTGTCTCTGTCACCTACTCTTCTTACCACTTTCGACAGTCATTCGTTCTGGCCACATGGAATCATCCCCTCTTTCCCCGTGCAGTTAGGGGGGAAGACTGTGTGCATCGAGGTTGAAGTGGTTGATGTGTCTCTCAACTACAATATCTTGTTAGGAAGGAGTTGGACATATTCTATGAAAGTAGTGGTCATGACAGTTTTTTGGGTCTTTTTGTTTCCACACGAGGGTCAGATCGTGTCCATTGACCAGTTATCCTTCTCCCGTCCTGAACCTTCATCGGGGGTATCCACGGTCATGATGATTGATAACCCTCGGCCCAGCATCGTCAACGTAGGGGTTGGTTTGTGCCCACCTTTGATGGGTACTTTCGATTATCCAACTCCAACTGGCAATGCCTAATACATATCAGTTGTCCCTGACCAACCTAGGGCTGAAATCTTTCAAATATCGTTGTTTCGCACGACTTACTTTAACGATCCATGTACACTTCCTTCCCCATTAGCCATGATGGAAGGGACAGGGCACCATGGCATGGACATGCCTTTGTCCAGGGCAGAAGTTCCGTACTCTATAGTCCAACAATCTTTCGTCGACCCTGATCCGACTCTCACACAGAAGTTAGATCTGATTCTATGAGCCAATTACTTTTGGCCAACATTAATCAAAGATTGTGTTGAATCGGTCAAGAAGCGTCACCCGTGTCAGATCTTCTCTCAGAATATGAGGGCACACCCTGCTCCCATTTTTCCCATCATCACAGTTGGTCCCTTCACCAAGTGGGGGATTGATTACGCTACATGCAACCCCCCTTCAGCAAGGGGGAACCGTTATATCATCATAGCAGTACACTACTTCACGAAGTGGGTCGAGGGTATGCCAACGTTTAAATATGATGGCGAGATAGTGCAAGATACCAGATATAATAAATATGCAGAACAGAAACAAAATGCTAGAGATGGTAGAATAACAATAATATATCCAACATAATCTCCACAATAACACATAAATATTATAAGAACAACAATAGAAATAGCACGTTGATTCAGAAAGAAATGTTCACAGGCCTCTTTGAGGGGGCAACCTCCAATCAAGCAGCGCTCTGTTACAATAATCTCCAAGCTAGGGTTTTCATACCCTCGACCCTTATTTATACTAAATATGTCTCTCAAGGAAGCATCTAGAGGAATATTCTTCTAGAAGTGGAAGCTTCTATTAGGTCTTCTTACATCTGCCTTATTCTATTTTATTGAAAGGCCTTATTAATATTGACCTTTATTACATCCGAATATATTGATCTACCTATGTGCGGGTTAGTACCCTAACATGTCCACCCCCTTAAAAACAATCTTGTCCTCAAGGCTTGAGATGTGGAAACTATTGCATAATGGTAGCTGGTTCCCAAGTGGCATCTGCTGGAGTCGTATCTTTCCATTGGACTAGCACTTCCTTGAGGACTCTCTGACACAAGCGATGCTCATGCTGGTCCAAAACTGCTTCTGGATATAGCCAAATGGATCCTTCTTCAGCTAACTCGGGAAGGTTGGTTTGAATTTGGAACCTAGTTCCAATCACCTTCTTTAAGCATGAAACATGAAAAACAGGATGTAGCTTTGACTGACTAGGCAGAGCTAACTGACATGTGACTTGTCCCACATGCTTGAGAACTGTATAAGGACCATAAAATTTGGGCGCTAGCCTCTGACAATGCTCAGCCTTGAGGGAAGTTTGCTTGTATGGTTGCAGTCGCAGAAACATCTGATCCCCTTCTGCAAATTGACGTTCAAAGTGACCTTGATCTGCTTGTTGCTTCATGCGATTATGTGCCATGACCAAGTTCTCTTTAAGGGTACGAAGAATATCCTCTCGAATTATAAGTGTTTCATCAACCTCCTGGACCTTCAAGGTACTCGGTAAGTATGAGAGAACTGAAGGTGGATTCTGTCCATATACTGCTTGCAAAGGAGTCATGCGAGTAGCTGTATGGTAGGAAGTGTTGTACCACCATTCAGCTAGGGGTAGTCATTGAGCCCACTGATGTTGTTTTTCAGAGGCAAAACACCTGAGATATGTTTCCAAACACTTGTTGACAACTTTCATTTGACCATCAGTCTGGGGATGATAAGCTATGTTGAGATGCAATTGGGTGCCCTGTAGCTTAAACAGTTCTGGCCAAAAATTGCTTGTGAAAGTTGGGTCACGATCAGAAACAATAGAGTGTGGCATGCCATGAAGCTTGAAGGCCTGGTCCATGAAAAGTTCAGCCATCGTGGATGAAGTAAATGGGTGTTGAAGAGTGCAGAAATGAGAATACTTGGAAAGGCGATCCACAACCACCGTTATGATGGATTTATTCCCTGATTTGGGTAAGTCGATAATAAAGTCCATAGAGATATCCTTCCAAATAGAAGGTGGAATTGGAAGCGGTTGTAGTGTGCCCGTGGATTTGACTGTTTCTCCCTTGTTGCGTTGACACACCTCACATTCATCGACAAAATTACGGATGTCTTGTTTCATACCATCCCCAAAAAAAGAATGTTTGACCCTATCATATGTTTTGGTGAACCCTGAGTGCCCCGTTGTGAGTGTAGCATGAAGCTCAGAAAGTACCGTGGATTTAAGCTTTGATTGTTTACTTAAATACAAACAACCTTTGTATCAAAGCTCATCCTGGAGCCAAGAGTACCCTGGGGGAGCCAGAGCCTTGGTCTGCAATTGTTGGATCAGATGCGAACTTTTGGGGTCTTAAAGCCATTCCTGACGCAAAGCTTGGAGCCAATAGGGTACAATGAAGGAAAGAGAAAAAAGGGATCCTTCTTCTTCATATTTTTGGGACAGTGCATCTGCCACTACATTGTCTTTTCCCTTCTTGTAAATGATTTCATAATCATAACCAAAGAGCTTAGTCACCAATTTTTGTTGCTCTTGGGAGGAAATGCGTTGTTCCAGAAAGTACTTGAGGCTTTGATGGTCGGTCTTAATTTGGATGCGTTTCCCCAAGAGATAAGGGTGCCACAGATCCACGGCATGCAAAATAGCCAACATTTCCTTTTCATAAATGGGTTTGCCCAGATTCCTTTCAGACAGTTGCTTACTGGTGAAGGCCAAAGGTCGACCCTTTTGCATAAGGACAGCGCCAATTCATTTCCCTGAGGCATCACATTCCAACACAAAGGTCTTTGTGAAATCATGAAGGGCCAGAACCGGAGTGGTGCACATGGTCGTCTTCAAGGTTTGAAAAGCTTGAGCAGCGGCTGGAGTCCCAATGAAAGAGTTTTTTTTTAGGAGAGCAATGAGAGGTGCTACAATCTTTTCGTAGTTCTTAACAAACTTGCGATAGTACCCTGTTAAGCCCAGAAATCCACACAAACTTTTGAGAGTCTTTGGGTGCGACCAGTCTTTCATAGCTTCAATCTTTTTCGGATCCACCCTGACGCCATCCTTGCCAACCAGATGACCCAAGTATTCTACTTTTGAGGCACCAAAAGCACATTTAGACTGTTTCAGGAAAAGTTGGTAATTGGAGAAGAGATGGAGAACTTGATCCACATGAGTAAGATGATTTGTCCAGGATTTTCTATAGATGAGTATATTATCAAAGAAAACTAAGACAAAATGATAGAGAAAGGGACGGAAGACATGATTCATGAGGCTTTGGAAGGTGGAGGGGGCATTACACAAGCCAAAGGGCATGCCCAAAAACTCATAGTGGCTCTCATGAGTGCGAAAGGCCATCTTGGGAATGTCTGCCTCTTTCATACATATCTGGTGATAGCCCGAGCGAAGATCAAGTTCAGTAAAGAATTGGGCGCCACTTAATTCATCCAGGAGGTCATCAATGACAGGAATGGGAAATTTTTCTTTAATGGTCAGTTTGTTGAGGGCACGGAAGTCAGGATACATTCTCCGAGAACCTTCTTCCTTCAGGACCATGACTATAGGAGAAGAGTAAGGGCTCGTACTAGGGTGGATAATGCCTACATTAAGGAGTTCTTGGACCATTTTCTCAATTTCATTTTTTTGTGAAAAGGGGTGGTGATATGGACGGATATTGGGAGGAAGGCTTCCGGGTACAAGGGGAATGGAATGATCATGAACACTGCGGGAAGGAGGGAGTCCTTGGGGAGTGGAAAATACCATTTGATGTTTAGAAAGGAGAGCTTGGAGGTCATGTGGCACCGAGGGTGTCTCTGTTGCTTATATGGCATGGAGTTGGGCAATGACACTAGAATGACCTTTTTTTAGCATCTTTTCCATGCAATGGGAACTAATGAACTTAGGTGAACCAGCAGTGATGCCTTGGAATTTATATTGGTGGCCTTCCTGGTCGAATTGCATGGTTAATGCCTTAAAATCCATGAGAATGGGACCCAAATTTCTTAGCCAGTCTGCACCCAACACAATGTCACAACCACCCATGTCGATAGCAAACATATGGGATTTTAGGTGGTAGTCATCAATTTGGAGACGCACATTTTCACAGTGCCCTCCACATTTCATAGAACCACCATTGGCAATCATGATTTGGAAATTGTTGACAGCATGGATGTAGCAATGAGTTTCTTGGGAAATGCGGCGATGAATAAAATTATGGGTGCTTCCACTATCAACCAAAATGATGACCTTTCGATGCTTGATGTAACCAACTAACTTGAGGGTTTGGGGAGCAGAAAAGCTAGTGAGAGCATTGAGGGAAATGACGTGTTCTACTTCGAGAGGGTCTGAGGGAGGAGTTATGTCAGTGATTTTAGGTGACTCAAAAACAAGGGGAGTTTCAACATCCTCTTCCAAAATATCCTCAAAGATGACCATATAAAGATTTTTTTCCTTACACTTGTGGCCCGGGAAATATTTTTCATCACAATTATAACAAAGTCCATTGAGTTGGCGTTCAACAATTTCAGCCCTGGTCAATTTTTGGATCTTTAATAGGGCGGAGGGAGTAGTGGGAGTGACGGGATTAGGGCGAGGGATAAAGGAGGGTTTTTGGTTTTGAGATGATACAACATGTTGTGCTTATTTAGCTCTTTTAGTAGCCTCCACCCAACTCGAGGGTCGAGCCATGAGGACATGGGCCCGAATCTCCTCCTTGAGGCTACTGATAAAACACTCTCGAAAGAAAGCATCAATCATGCCCTTTGTTCGAAAAGCCAGGCACTCAAAGGCAGTTGTGAAGTATTCTATGGTTCTGGATTGTTTCAACTTTGTCAAACAACCCAAATGGTTGGTGTCCATGTCAAAGTGTTCATAAATCTCAGTCACAAATTGGGTCCAAGCAATATACCCTTGATGGGAAGTTTTTCTCCGTTGCCACCATTGCCAAAGTTATTGATCTAGATGGAGAACACCATACCGGAGTTTGGCCAAGTCATATGTGATGTCATATAAAGAGAAATAATGTTCCATTTGGGTTACCCAACCAGTGGGATCTGAGCCATCAAATTTGGTCACATCCACCCGCGGAAGGCATAGGTCACGTTGAAAGTGATAGTGCTGAAAGGTATGGGAATGGGAGGAATGTCCGCCTTCAGTCTTTGGAGGTGCTTCAGAGAAATGGTCATCTATAGGGATCTTCAGTTTGGTGCAGAGGGATGCAAAGACAGATTCAAGCTGGGTGATCGGTTCTTGTTTGACTTCCTCCATTGAGGACTGCATGGTTGTATTGATGGGTGAATCGATAGAGGCAACAGTGGCACTGAGTTGTTTCACTTCTTTTTGGGTCTGGAGGAAACCAGATTGCAAGGTGTTGAAGCAAGTTTCTAGATCTTGGCTATGGGTATGGGCCATGAGGATGGGTGAACTGAAAAGGGGCGAGCGGGGTCAAAAATTTTGCCAAAAAATGATATGGATGAATGTGATAAGGGTGGATAGATGAATCCAATGGAATAGGTCTCAAATAATGGTGAAAAAAATTCTAGACTTTTTTTTTTTTTTCACCTGTGGAGTTATACTCTGGCCTGAAGAATACTGCAGTGATGAAATCCCTAAATGCTTAACCAGAATAAAATGTGTATTTACTTGGCAACCCGAACACAGTTATGCGACAATAGATCTGGTCTGTTTTAATTTGTTTATGTTTTTGTCCCCCAAGGGTTAAGTATTCAAGGGTTCTACACACAAGGTTTTTCCCTGTGCTATAGCTCTCTGATATACGTGCAGGGTCCAATAGTAGTACTCGGCCCAATATCTTAGGGCACTAACTAAGGAGGATAGACTATACCCTTAGCCGTACTACCCGACTACCCAGGTACTAGAGAGTATCTTCCCGAGTGTTGTTCTCAGTGACACTATAGCAATCTGGTGACCGATAGGTTTATCTAAAGAGGGCTTCAGGAAATCTAGGCCAATCCGTACATAAGTGTTGTCTGATGTGCTACCACTCGAAGGGGTACCAACAGGGGTTACAAGGGTGGCCAACAGATGTGTGCTTAAGAACCACTTGTATTTCCTGCGTGTATGAATCCCTCAACCACGAGTTTATGCGCGTAACAACAGATCTCTGTGGCTTAAAGACGTCAGAATATGTCTCTACCCTGGAAAAAAAATTCCCACTATTTCTACCAAGGAAAGTGCTCTGATACCACTTGCAAGATACCAGATATAATAAATATGCAGAGTAGAAACAAAATGCTAGAAATGGCAAAATAACAGTAATATATCCAGCATAATCTCCACAATAACACATAAATGATATAAGAACAACAACAGAAATAATACTTTGATTCAGAAAGCAAGGTCACAAGCCTCTTCGAGGGGGCAACTTCCAATCGAGTAACGCTCTGTTACAATAATACTCAAGCTAGGGTTTTCATACCCTCGACCCTTATTTATACTAAATATGTCTATCAAGGAAGCATCTAGAGGAATATCCTTCTAGAAGCGGAAGCTTCTATTAGGTCTTCTTACATCCGCCTTATTCTATTTTATTGAAAGGCCTTATTAATATTGACCTTTATTACATCCAGATATATTGATCTACCTATGTGCAGGTTAGGACCCTAACAGACAACAACTCTCTTTTTGTTTAATCAGATAATAGTAAGGTTCGGTGTCCCAAGAGAGATTGTCACTAACCATGGTAGTCACTTTCAGAATAAAATGATGTCCGAGTTAACGTCAAAGCTTGGGTTGAGGCAAGAAAATTCGTTACCCTACTACCCACAAGTGAATGGTCAGGTGGAAGCTGTGAATAATTCTCTTAAGACTATTCTACAACGACCAATCAATTCGTCCAAGTCAAATTGGCATTTGATGTTGTACTCGACATTATGGGCCTACCGAACGTCTTTTAAAACTACAACCGGTTGCACACCTTTTCAACTCATTTATGGGCTGGAAGCATTCTTGCCTATAGAGTGCCAGATCCCCTCTCTAAATTTGGAAATACAGTTATTTCCAGACACTTCACCGCTTGAAGAGTGTTTATTATATCTCGAGAAGCTCGGTGACAAGCGTCCTGATGTAACCTTGGCTAACGAGGTTCACTTACAAAAGTTCAAGTGGCAGTATGATAGGTTTGTTCGTCCTTGGATTTTCTCTGAAGGATACCTTGTCCTGGTATACGACCAAGATAAGGACCCCCTGGGGGAAGACAAGTTCAAACCCATCTGGTTCAAACCTTTCATCGTGAAGGAGGTTCTAAAGAAGGGTGCTTATCATCTGGTGGACTTTGGGGGAAATGCTTTAGCGGAGCCTAGAAATGGGCTCTACCTCAAGAAGTATTACTCGTAAGTGGATCTCCTTGGGTGAATTCTTGTACATATGTATAGTTCTTATATGTTTTCTTTTTAGTTTTGTCTTTTTGGTTTTATGGATGTGCCATTTTTTATGTCATCTTTTTCACTGTGGCATATGTCAAGTGAATCAGAGGTGTTTTTTGGGTTTGCGGATGGCGCTAGCTGGAACACTTGGAGGCTTGCTTCTGCAGCTTGGGTGATTTTCACACCTCAAGGCCAGTTGATATCTTCAAGATGTATCTGTTGAGGTGACGCCACAAACAATGTCGTTGAATACAACACTATCTTAGAGTTTCTTCATGATGCTTTGTCGCATGGTATCTCTCACCTCCGGGTCAACTTAGACGCTCAATTGGTTGTGTCCCAGTTAAATGGGGTTTACCGCATTTAAAATCCTACTCTACACCGACGATTCCTTAGGGTATGTCTCTTGGAACGAAGCTTTGATTACATTATGTATATCCATGTTCCTAGGAGATTGAATCAAATCATAGATACTCTAGCTAATCATGTATTAGATTGGCATATTGCACACATGTAAGAAATAACACACACATGCACATGTAAGTACATTTGTAAATAAATGTAATCCATAAGACATAAAAATATGTAAATATGCATATATATATATCGAAAATATCAGAGTACATAGGTGGGCGCAAGCACCTCAAAAATATGTCCAATAAGAGTCACAGGACTTGTACCCTCAAAAATATACAAAAGGTGCCCTCGGCACATAAGTAGTCTAGCCTAGCTAAGGGCGGGGCCTGTTGGCCCTGTCATAATGAACAATGGCATTTTACAAATGCTAGAAGAGTTGGAACCAGGTCTGTGGTACCCCAACTAAGTGAGGTTTCATCGCTAGTGGTAGATCCTCGATCTCTACTATAGGTACTGCGTAAGTGAGCGCGGTGAGGTTCTGCTCCACCCGTCTCAATACTCTCTCAGCCTCTCCAGCTGGAGGCCCCCCTGTTGTTGTTGTTGGTCCAGTGGCTGCGGTTGTTCCTGCCTCTGATCGAGGATGCTACCTAGTCCTCGAGAAGTCTGTTGGATGCACTGGTCCCACACCTATACATAATAGATACATAAGTGTCAGATACTCTGGTATACAAAAAAAAACCGATATATATAAAAAGAAATAAAAATTAAATAATTCTGAAAAACAAATGTACCCATCTCCCCGCTCCGCTTCGAGAGGTACAGGCATGTCAGGATCTCTAGAAAAGTTGATTGCGGCATAGGGGTAGTCCTCTATAACCGGAATCTTCTGAGACCACTAGTCAAAGAAAGCATCGTTGAAGGCCTCAATGGTCCTCCCTCCCCCCTGCCGTGGCATCAACACTGCCCATATGCATAATGCTGAGAGAGAGGCCATGTGCCCTCGCATCGTCTCTCGCGAACTAAGACTAGGTACACTCTCGAAGAAAAAGGAACATGGAACAGTCTCAAACCCAAATTTTTTGTTCTCCTGTATCCAACACTTTGTTAGTTGTCTCTTCATGCAATCTAGCGTGGTTGTACTATAATAGAAAATATGTGCATTTAAGCACTGCACCGCACAATGCATGTGCTCCTGGGAGGCCTGATGTAACACCGTGGATCCAGTGATCCACCAAATGAGTAGCACTATCACTTTCAGCGATAGATTGCTAATCTTGTATGTCAGCACCTGAGAACCCACTTTCTCAGTACCAACCTCGCAATGGAGTCCAATCAACTCCTCAATGTTGTGAGGCCAGGGGGGAAAGGTACACAAGTTGACTGAATCCCCTCTCCTCGAGAGACCAGTAATGAAGTAAATATCTTCAGTCGTTGGATTCAACAACTTCCCCTCAAGCATAAATGCCTTAGCATCAGGATGCCAGTAATCTATCAAAGCATTCAGCAACCTGGGTTGTTCCCTCATGAACGAACACTGGAAGAATTTAAACAACCCACATTGTGCTAATACAGAGATAGAAGCAAGGTGTTGTGAGACTAAAGAATCAATGTCTTCATGCTCCCTCTCTCTCCAATGTACATACATCCTGCAAAATGACAATTTCATGGGGAGTTAACTCTTTCTTTTTATTTTTTTCCACATATTGCAGTGTGCACATGGGTTGTATTGGACACAGTCACGTATGCACGTGTGCAAATTGTTTTCTGCACATGGGCATATGTGGGATGTCCCAAGAAATGTCGTGTACACATAGGGCCGACCTTTTTAAAGGTTAGCCCCCCCACCCAAAAAAAAGGAAATGCAAAAAGGAAGAATGGAAATGCAAGAGGGGCTAGTTTGCACTTACTTGGTCCAAGCGGAAGGTCGTTTCGTCCATTGAAGGTCTCGGAATCAACTCTTTTGTCAAAGGGGTGTTTTTTGACTTTTTGTCAATTCTCAATTTACAATGGTGATAATGAGCTGTCAGCTTCTATTTATAGACATTTTGGCCCCTTTTTGTCATTTTTTGGACCCTTTTGTCATTTTTTCTAGCCTGAAAATCATTTAGTGTGGTTCTCGAGTTTCTTTTGGGATGTTACGATACATTTTACTTTTGGTTAGGTGAACGTTTTTTAGAGTTGGGGCACTTTTAAGGTCCTTTGGTGAAAATTATTTTTTCCAACTTTGTGCATTTAAGATAGGATTCCACCTCCACTTTTTGCACCTCGTTGTCTTTTTCGCTTTGTCATAGGATCAATCCCACCAAATTGCGACACAAAACCCTCACTCCTGCTCTAGAAGTGTCGTAATTTAGTGGTAGAGCCTACCTTCACATGGATTCCCTAGGTAGATCCTGGTTGCATTTTTGTGTACATGTCGTCGCTAATGACTTTAGGCTCGGGAGTCCTTTTAGTCCTATCTTTATTATGAGTTTGGGCCTTCACATGTTTGATATGTTATCACTCTTGGTTTCACCCTCGAGACTCCCAAAGAAACGGGTCTTCTTTTAAGCCATTTTCAGACCCTCTAAACATGAAAATATCATTGAGCGATATTGTTGCCCTTCACGCTCACCAAACTAAAATTCGAAGGCACGTCTATCTGGTGGTAGTTTATCCATTTTTCGATCCGGATGGTAAAATGTATGAACAAAGGTATACTCTAGGGGCCTCGGTTCTCTAGAAGAGTATTCTCAGGTATAAATTTAACCATTTTTCAGGCCTGAGGGACTAAATTTACGAAAAAAGGAACCCCCACGAAGTCCATAGTTAAGCTCTTTTTAGACTCCCTAAAATTGAAAAGATTTTCAAGTGAACTTATTTCTTCACACTCATTAAATTGGTCAAGAATAACATCCCTTACGGAGTCCATAGTTAAGATTTTTTCAGACTCCTTAAATATGAAAATATTGTCGAGTGATCTTGTCTTTGTCACACTCATTAAAATGGTTTTGAATAGATGTATGTTCGGTGCTAGTTTACCCATTTTTCGAACCAACTAGACTACCTTCGAAAAAGGTACCCCAGTGGAGTCTCCTTTTACGCTTTTTCAGACTCTCTAAAAATGAAAAAACGTCGAGCTTACCTTCTTTGGGATCGTTAAAATTACATTGAATGACGTTATCATTGTGTCGTATTAATTGCATTTGCATTCCTTCATATTTGGCCTAATTTTGGCCCCATGTTGCTCTCCACTGAACCATCTAAAGCATGGATTATACGCAAGCCTTGCAGCACTTTGCCTTTGTGTCTTGACACCTTGACCCATTGAGGATTTTTCCCGAGTGTCATTTTCCTGCATATGTCCCCTTGCTCTGAGCATCAGTGTGTTCCTTGAGCTTGGAACTAATATGTCTACGACACTCGTTCCTCCTTTGTAACATATCATTCTTTTATTCTTTTTCAAGCTTCCCAAAATTATTGAAAAAGACAAAAAAAATCAAATATACCCCAAAAAAAGGAAGGGAAAAGTATTTTTTTTTTGTTGACAACACAATGAGTTGCCCTTGGACAAAGCACATCCTTACGTTTTTTGTCAAGCTCTAGGATTCAATATGACCTTAGGAAGTTGTTCTCGCTACATAGAGTTGTTTCCTCCTCCATTTGGTTATCCTTCCAAACATATGGAGAGGTCGGATTGCCTCCTACATCGTGAACTTATGTCAATGCCATGCTCCTTGAGCCTCATCATTCGTCATGCTTCTATCCAAGGGAATTTTTTACTAAACTTGACTTGGCCCTTCTACAATTTGTCTCTTGTCCTCATGCCCGACCACCCCGAAAGACCAATCAATTCCTTGCTCAAAATCAATGAAGATCTCTGCCTAGTCACTGAGATCCTCTTGTTTGTTCCCGACAAACCGTCAAAGAACTCTGGGTAGTGAATTCGTACACTGATATTACACTCCTACCCGAGTTTTGAAGATTTTGAAGTTGTTGCTTGAGCTCTTAAGACCTCATATCCAGCCATCAGGCATCATTGTCTTCTTGAAGATGGATACTATACATGTATATCTTTTGATTTTGAGATGTAGATCTATTGTGTACTTCTCATGGCTACACTTTATATAGTTATATGACATGGATTTGCAGTGTGTTTGATTGGCAACCATGATTTTATTTCATCCCAAGCATGGGTATGCCTGCCTCGGTGAGACAAATTGTTATTTTTCAGATGGAATCTCCTGGACTCTGGTATTTGGGCTCACTCGCTTCGTACGTTGGTGAATATTTGTAATGTATTTCGACCATCAGATGCTCTTCTGACCTCATACATTAGGGGGCATCTATTATAACCCTAAATAGCACCAGACATACATACCTGGCATCAGACCATCTTACTTGTTATTTTTGCCAAGCCATCATTGAAAAGCTCTTCTGAAAAAACATTTCTTTCAAGATGTACGCGCCCTGCACCACTATTGTTTGTGTACACTCACAAAAAGCACGAAAAATAAAAATTGCAAAGGGATACGGGTTTTCGAGCCGTTACCTAACCATTTGACCACCCATAGCCAGTCACCCCAATCGTTACTATCTTTTTGGCCTATAAAAGAAGGTGTTGGGGTCCCATTCCAAAGGGAAGCACGAGAGCATAGAAACTCTACCCATTTCAATATTCCCCATTTGCCCCAATATTTTGCAACCACATTGTGAGTCTGAGCCATAATTCCTTTTTCCTCCATTGAAAACTCTTTCCATTTCCCTAGAGAGAACTGAAGAGGAGAAGAATACGTGGAAGCATTTCATGCATGGTGAAGAGGAGCCCAGGACCGAGTTCGAGGAGCAGTTGTCGATCTCATATTGTAAACGACTTTTGTGAGATTAATATAAAGAAATACTTTTTCCGTCCCACCAAATGATGTCTTAAATCTTTATGATTTGTTTACATTTTTTGTTATGATGTCTAACCCATTAATCCATATATAGAATGCATGATTGTAGTTTCTTGTTTTTCTTTTGGTGAATGCAGGTTGGCCTTGGGAGGATATATGCAGTCGAGAAACAACTGAGCGCAAAGGGATCGACATCGGACACAAAGTTTAAGGTATGCCTATTGGATCCCTATACTTTGTCTTCTATGTATGATTGTGGAGTAATGTCAGGATAGTTGTTAAAATTAGGAGACTTTAGACGGTTAGCTCTGCCTGCACTTCAGAAGCCTAGTGTAGTTCGTAGGGGGGTTTTCCCACTATAGCAGAGTGACTTTGTGTGTGAGAAAGTGATAAAATGTGCCAAATTTTAATAAGTTAGGTGTGAATTTGCAACATGTGGACTTCCTGTGGTCCTTACAAATATTTGTTACCTATCTTACTAAATGTAATTGGTACAACCTTGCAGAATTTTAAAATCCTTAAAGAACTAGCATGTGTACATATGGGTCCTTACCAATCCTTTAAAATCCCTAATGTTGTTTATACTAAGAAAGATTGAAAAAATATCCTAGATTGCAAGCATGTGGGCATGTATGGGCCTGTTACTTTGATCTTTAAACTCTCCTAGTGATGTAAACTAAGACAACAATTTCAAGAAACTACACTAAGTTTGCAACATGCAGGCATGTATGGGCCCTTAAAAATTTAAGATAATTTGAAAAAGAAACTAAGAGGGGCCCTAGGGGGGTTTTGTCCTCTCCTAAATATTTTTTGTTAAGGGAGATGAAATGTCCCCTTAACCACCTTTTTTATTTTCAAGATCGCTCTATGGTGTGAGAGAAGAGAATACTTGATGATCAAAGTTGATTTATGGTCCCAATGAAAGTGTTTTTATATGTGATAGCAAATAATCTCAATTCAACTTTTACAAACCAAACAAGCCATCCATATGGAAACCAAAGAAAAAGAGGAGAATATATGGTTCTTTTTACCCCCTAAGTGCCTATGTTTAGCTAAAATTTCATATGGGAAAGGAGTCTAAGTGGAGTGCATTTACAATTTGCATGAAAGAAAAAATTTGAAGGCTAGGGGCCTTCAAATTATCACAAAAATCCTTACAATTTTGAAACTCT